>JANITW010000002.1:23143235-23156481 GCA_027564335.1 Erythroxylum williamsii | reverse complement strand
AGAAATTGCCTAATCACACAATAACTATAAGTATATTACCCACCTAAGATCGCTCGAGAATCCGATTCACTGATGTCTTTCTTCTTGCGATGAAATCGGGTCAACTTGGTTTCCTAAAACAACCAAGTTCCATATAATCAATATCCACAGAAAATATTCAAAACAAAGTACTAAAAGTCTATATGCGACCTGCTCCTAAAGTTCCGAACCCTTTTTAGGCAAATTCCAAACTTCCCTTTTTATACTTCTTATAGTCTTTATTTCCTATATCACAATGACTCCAAAATCACCTTAATCGGACATTTGAAGCCCAAGATATGCTCAAAATGCTAACAAATCTCATTTTCGAAAAACAGGGGGCTCGCCGCGACGTCAGGTCGCTGGCCGCGATGAACGAATCGTGCTCGCCGCGGCGTGCACGCATGCGTCGCGGCACACGCACGCCACGTTGCCTGCTCCTCGCGGCGAACAAATGTCTCACGTCGCGATGTCTCCTTTCGCACGTCGCGGCGTCCACGGTATTTCACACGTCGCGACGAATAACGTAAAATCATTTACACGTCGCGACATGGCTCCCTTCCTCACATGCCGCGGTGCTATTCATACGCACGTCGTGACGTCTGGTCTGGAGCTCGACTCCGAAACCTAGATTTCTGCAGAACCCAACTTTGATTCTTTCCCTTAACCAAATCCAACACATCTAAACAATAGATCAAGTCTTAGAATGCATTTCTAACCCATTCTCAACTCAAAATCAAACACAAATGTATTAACCCAAGAAATCTCACCGTTTTCACCCTAAAACCCTAAATCATCGTTTATGCTCAATCCACGCTATCTAACTGTTTAATCCTTCTAGAAACAAGAAGAAACGAAGCTAAACTTACCGGGTAACGCTCCAAACTGTCGAAAGATCCGAGAAATCGAAATCTCCACTCTTCTTCCTCTTCTCCCTACGACGGCTACCTCTCTTCTCTTCTCCTTCTTTTCTCTTTTCTTTCTTTTCTTTTCTATTTCCTTTCTATTAAAACCTAAGGGGTGGTCAAAGACCATCTTACCCCTCCTAAAAAGCCTTAACCTACACCAACCTAAAGAGATTTCCCAAAATACCCCCAAACACTTTAATCCCTAAATTCCTATTCAACCATATTTAATCTCAATTACGCTTCCATTAATCACTAACATACCCAAATTAATCAAACTGAGGCAGAAACACATTATTAACGAAATTCATGCTTAATGACATCATTAAAAAAATTTCGGGGTCTAACATATATATATATATGCATAAGTGAGATACTATGGAAAGGAAGATGGGAATTATGACTGATCAAATGTAGTTGAACATGATAAGGCAAATGAGTTGAGATTTGAAGAGTTTAATGAAGTCAATTTAGAAATTGAATGGTCAAGCTCAGGACATTCCAAGTTTGCGAAATACAAAATTTCAAGTCTTCCATAGGAAAAAATTCGTGTTTTGAGTTAAGGGGAAAATCTGGACTGATCTAGGTTGAATTTGACAAAGTTGTTGTCTTCAGGGAAGTTGTAGATTATCTTTCTAGCTTTTCAACTGTATATATTATGAAATTTTTGAATATTGGAGTCAAAAGTTATGGTCCTTATAAGTGGAGATGCTCAGGAGTATAGGACGTATCGTCTGTTGATGACATATCATTCGGTGATGACGTATTGTCTAGTGAGGACGCATCGTCTAGTGAGGACATATCATCTGGTAATAATGTATCGTATAGTGATGACATGTCATCATTTAGTGAGGAAGTATCGTCTAGTAAAAACGTATCGTCTGGTGAGGACGCTTCGTCTGGTAAGAAGTATCGTCTGGTGAGGATGCTTCGTATGGTGAGGACGTATCATCTGGTAAGGATGCTTCGTCTGGCAAGGACGTATCGACTGGTAAGGACGATTCGTCTGGTGATGACGTATCATCTGGTGAGGACGCTTCCTTTGGTGAGACGTATCATCTGATAAGGTCACTTCGTCTAGTGAGGATGTATCATCTGGTGAGGACGCTTCGTCTGGTAAGGACGTATCATCTGGTGAGGACGTATCATCTAGTGAGGATGTATCATCTAGCGATGACATCATTTTGTCTGGTGCACTGTTCATTTGACCCTATCATTTGGTCCAAATTTGTCCCTTTAGAAAATAGACTCTATCTTCAAAGTCTTCATAAAAGTTGTAGATCTTGAAGTTCTCTTTCAAACCGTCTAAAGAACACCTTAATCTGACCTTTCTTGTGAAAATTATGATAATTTTCCAATTTTTCTGACCCTTCATCTAGCTTCGTCTAATCCTATGGTCTGATCCAATTCTGACCCTTTTGAAAACAAAATCTCACTTTAATGTCTTTGTAAAAGATGTAGATATCAAAGTCCTCTTTTAAACCCTTCAAGAATGACCTTGATCTGATATCCTTGGAGCAAGTTATGCCTTTTGTCCCGAAATAAGTTTAATATGATTGAGGACGGAACCTTATTTGATTTTCTTCAGCCATAACTTTGTTATCTGACCTCCAAACGAGATGTATCTTGTGTCTAGACAAACTAGAGACATAGAACTAAAAATGATCTAAAGTAATAGAATTTTAACCCAGTCCCTAATACTTATAATATTTGGATAAAAGTTGAGCATATAATATTTGCTTCAGTATAAGAATGATTCGAAAAATAGGACCTAACACTTACCATATCAGAGAGTGAAGATGAACCGAGAATGACTAATGAGGGCTAATTGGAACAAGCCCTAACTCTTAGAATTCTAAACCACAGCGAATGATTTTGGTATCATTAGAAACTTAAGACAATAAGGGACAAAGGTTCTAAAGAAGTCAAATTGTGATTCCAGTTTGAGGTTTCCCTAAATCTATTCTGAAGTTAAAGAAATGTGTTTGCTTGCGTTCTATGGTTCAGTCTAGTACACGTCTTGTGACTCTGATAGTTGGACTCCGAAATGGGGTCGGTCCAACAATTATGATGAGCATACATTTCGTTGGAGGATGATAACATCGGTACTCCTTTTAGTTTGTCTCATACCCAAGAAAAACACACCGTAGGGCTCGTGGTGCTAGCTTGTTATGTTGATGTTTATGGATATGCATAAGTGCTACACATCCAAAAACATTAGGAGGCAAATTTGGTATTGATGGAGTAGCAACAACATTAGTGAGGACTTAAAATGATGTCTAAAATTCAATAGAGTGGGAGGGAATTCGCTTAATCAAATATGCAGTGGAAGAAAGAGCTTCTCCCCAATGAGTTAATGGCATATAAGCTTGAATTAATGAGACACAAACAACTTCTAGCAGATGTTGATTTTTCCTTTCGACTACCCCATTCTATGGCGGTGTAAACATGTAAGTAGTTTGATTAATAATACATTGTGCTTCCAAATAATGTTTCAACTCAAAACTCTAATATTCTCCACCATTATCACTACGAAGAACTCAAACCTGTGCATTATATTAAGTTTGAATGATCTTGTAGAACTTTGGAGAAATAAATTCACTTCACTTTTGGATTTCATTAACCACAACCACGTAATCCTTATACAATCATCAATAAAAGTATCAAACCAATGAGATTCACCCTAAGTTGGAATTTTGGATGGACCTCATACACCAAGGTGAATAACTATAAAGGGCAAAGAAGGGACTCTTATTTAACACTAATGGAAATGAATTTTGATGATATTTTGCAAGTTCACAAACATCATAATGTAAATAAGAGACATCTATTTTTTCAAACAAACTAGGAAATAGTTTTGTGAGATACCCAAAAGATGTATGCCCCAAACGTCGATGCCACAACCAAAGCTTAGTTTTATTTTTCTCTGCCTTTGAGCCATCCATAACAAAAACTTGATGCAACTTGTCTAAACTCTTTGACGCGAGGTCCAGATAATACAACTTTCCTCTACTAATACCACAACCAATCGTCTGCATTATTTGGATGTTCTAAAAAAGACAAAAGTAAGTCCAAAATATTATAATTCAAGATAAGGCTATTGTTAATTAAGAAATAGATAAGAGGTTATAATCCAAGGATGGAACAACCAAAATAGAATCCAAATTTAGAGTATCAGTGAGAATTCAAGACCCTTCTCTAACAATTTGGGCTTTGTCACCATTAGTAGTAAAAAAATTGAGGAATCTGTGAGTTCAATAACCTGTCTAGAATCAAAGGTCATACGACTTGTAGCATCATAATTAACTATCCATGTACTATTAGAAACAGATGCAAAACCATTAGCAGTCTTACCATCATTATTTGTAGTTGTTATTAATGCAGAAGTCTTCTCAACAACATCTTCATTGATTTTGCCCTCAGCAACAATAGCAATTGGAGTTTTCTTGAAATTCTTCTTTCAGGGTGCCTAATTATAGTCCCAACAATCAAGATATCCTATACGTTCATAGCATCGATCTTTAGTATGTCCAATTTGGTCATAATGAGTGCACTTGTATGTAGACTTTTCACCACCAATGGTTGTTTTTGATTTGTTTCCAACCACCATAGCAACAACTTCAAAGTTTCCAAACTATCCTTTCCACGCTTCACGACATTTTGCCTCTCGACGAATCAATGTATAACATTCTTCCAAAGTCAGGATTGATTCCTTCCTTATAATCTCTCCACTAGGCATCGCAATTAGGCTTGGACCTAACCAAGCTTGAGTTGATCGGGCCTCGAGCTGGGGTTCGAACCCAGGCCCGACGAGTAATGACAAAACTACGTCATTTTGAATTTTTTTAAAAAATAATAAGTCATTTTTATATATCCATATATTATAAAATCTCAAATTTTATAATTTTATTAATCAATTGAAAATTGCAACTTCAATCAATTGAATTTATAACTTTAATTTTAATCTTTTTTCGTTGCTTAAAAAAAAGAATATTCTATGTTTATTTCAATCTAAAGTTCTAAACAATTACAGAAAAAAGATATCCTAAAAATGTTTCTGGTATCCCTAATAATATGTTGTTGTTACATAAATAATATGTTAATGCTATATACAATATTTTAAAAATCGAATCGGAAGTTAAATCAGTAAGATAATAAATTTTAGGTTTAAAAGGTTCAACTAGTATTAGAACATCATAAAATCGGTTAAAGATTAAAAAATTAAAGAATTTTAAAATAATTTTAAAAAAAAAGACAATACTTACATATCAAAAAGTTTAAGTTTAATTAAAAAAGAGACTATTAAATGAAAATTAATCGATTTATTTTAGTTTATAAAAACTGATTAGTTTACTAAAATTAGTCGATTAATTAATAAGCCGATTAGTTTTTAACAACAAAGATTATTAAAATAAATCAAATTGAAAAATTAAAACAAAGATTTTATTGTTAAACCAATCGAACCAATTGAATAACATTGGTTACATATATATTATTATGTTACATGCGTTAACAGGAAGGATAAAATTATTCATTGATCAACCTTTGGTAGGCTACAAAATTTTTTGATTGTTTTGGTGCTAGTCGATGGAGGAGCGTATGTTTCGTCAAACTGATATGCTGGAGCAGATGCTGAGTCATCATACTCGGCATATGCCTTGTCAGATTTGGCATCTCCTACTTCTGACTCTGTTAAAGGATGACTAATTTGTAAAAAGACGACCAATGTAGTTTGTGCACACTATCCTTAAAAAGGAAATGAAATCAAAACATGCTAACATCTTCAAGCTAGGGATGGAAAAAAGGCTCAGGTCGGGCCAGCTTGGATTCAATGTCTTGAAGAGAAAAACAAGTCACTTAAGGTTAAATTCCAACATACTGAAACAAAGTTGTCCAAGCATGAAAAGTACCTCAAAAATTTACTTGGCTTGCATTATTAAAGCAATGAAGATGAAAATGAATGGTATTAATTACATCTCCCATACTTTTTTTCTTTTAATTTCCATTTTTATCATAATTTAAATTTAGTACTTTTTTTGGATTAAAGATTTGAAGAAGATGCAATAGGTCTAAGTGTTTGTATTATATATTTTAAACTAATCTCTATATTTATTATTTTGTTTATATGTATTTTTGAAATTATAATTAAAATATTGTACATGAATAAATTTAGTAATATTTTATTTTTATATACAATGCTTCAAATTTTTCAAACATTTAACATACAATGCAATGATGAGACAATGACTTCAACTTTATAAAACAAATTTAATTCTAAACACAATCATTCACGCTATTCCAAATCATTAACTTCCAAAATCTACATCTAGTTATTTATTTAAATTTTACAAACATTATTTCTTATTTTATGCCTACCTTGTTGCTTTCGCTACTCATTTTTATGAAAAAAATACTAGCAAAGCTACTTAGTTAAAAGTCACAAAATTATGAATGAGTGAGACAATTTATAAGGTGATAAACTAACCCTAAATCCTAATTAACTTGTATATTTAGCCAAAGAAACTAAATCACTAATTTTATGAGCTAATGACTCTTCACAACCTAATAGATTATGTTCAAAATTAAATCAATTTCATTCCATCTAAGCCATCAACACATTCACACAATTCACAATATGCAACCTATGCACACTATTATAAAATATGCAAAGTTCACATTCAAAGCAAAACACACAACTATCTCCACACTTGAACAATACATTGTCCTCAATGTGAGAAGAAGACAAACAACACACATGGAAGGAAATAAAATAAAATAATATTAAACAAAAATAAAGACTAAATTTAAAAAAAGGGCTAGAAACAAAACCTTATGGTGATGGAGGTAATGATGGTGAGATGTTGAGACCAAATCTGCTTGACGCTCGAGATTGTTGTCTTATCTTGGAATTGCTTAAAGAGTGTAAGGGAATTAGTAATCCCATATCATTTTAAATCATTAAAATTTTATTTAAAATTTAAAACAAATCTAACTAAACACAACAATTTAAATCTAATTACTGAACGTGTTAATTTATGATCATTAGCTTCACCTTGTTTAATTTATGATCATTAGCTTCACCTTGTTTCATTGGAAACTCAGCCGGGATCAATTATGAGTGACTTACTTCCACCATTTTCGTTCAACATCAATTTTGTATCCTGTAAGTAGGCTACAAATTACAAAATGATCAAAAGGACAATATTGATAACATTATGAAAACCAATTAAGCTTAGTAATGTCCTTTTTTCGAGTGAACTGTTAACAAAATAAGGAATAACAAAACTCCCTGAATCTTCCATGGAGTCTAGTAGTTTGTCGAGTAAGATATTGAGTTTTTCTCTTCTTGGTTCTTCTTAATTCAACCTTATCTCCTTTTCTTCTTTAGCTTCTTGAATAGAGACCTCCATAGCTTCTTCAAACTTGATGCCTATTGTCAATTGTTCTTCGTCCTCTTGTTCCTTCAAAGTTTCGAGCATATCAATTTTTTTAAATGAGTCGCCCTCCTCTGGATTCTTTAATACATCATTCATGTTGAATGTCACTTGGTCATTACTAATTTGAAGGATAATGTTCTCTTTATAGACATCTACTAATTTTTTTTCAATGTTTAAGCCTGGTATACCAAGATTTGGCAAATAATATGGCGGCTTCCTTTTCTTCATCCTCTTTCTTGATTTCTTGGTTTTCTATAAGGTGGGGTTCAACTTGATTTCTCGCTGGTTCTTCTAGCTCTATTCTATTTCTAAATGTGATAACCTGACATGGCTCTATTGATTTTACTTTCATACTGTGCAGACAATTTTCCAAACTTTGTTTACAAAATTCCCTAAAATGGTGGCCCATTCAAACCTCTAAGTTATGAATAGAAGAGGCATGATCTTCTGCTACTTGCTCAAACTTCTCTTCCAATCTCTTCTAGGTCTCTTCCATATCCGTAAGCTTATCTATGATTTTGTCCAACTTGGAATCCCATAAACTGGATTTGTCTTGCTGAAATCCTAATAAGTCTTGATGTCTGATGGGAGTCCTTTCATGGTTAGACCATTAAAAATCTGGGTGGCTCTACCACCCTAAAGTGTATGTATTTAAATAAGGATGATGATTTCCCTAATTAAATTGGGGCTCATTGAAATCCACAAGAGTCCTTTGCTCCCTATAATATATATCCTCTATGATTGTTCTTTCTTTCTCTTTTTGGTGTTCAACTCTTGAGATTCCCCATTGTTGTCTGGTGATATTTGATGTGTCATCTACTTTATGCCCAGCTTTTTTTCACACAAAAGATGGTGAAAAAGCCTTAGACTATAAGAATTAAACTAATCTATGCCTCCCTAGCAATGGCGCCAAAAATTTCGTTGGGTCTTTTCTATATGTAACTTTTAATTATTAACTCTCGATAATCTGCAAACGCACAGTTCATTAGTATAGTACTAAAGGTGTCGATCCCACGAGGAGGGAACTAATCTAATCCTAATATCTTAGGCCAGAAACAAATAATAGAAATTCAAGATGCAATGAAAATAATACAAGAATTTAATTCAATCAATCATCTAAGAATCAATTTGCAACACGAAAATACTAGTTATTAAGCAATTTGCAACACATCTAAGAATCAACCAAAGGAAATTACCAACTGAAAGAAAGGGAATTTTACCTATCCTTAATGCTTACCTAACTAATTATGAATTATAGGATTATTGGTTTTAGACTATCATAGGGTTGATTACTCTCTCTCGAGTTATAACCATTAACCCTAAATCATAATGCCTAATCAGATTATGGAGATTCCAATCTCTCAATTCACAACCTATCCAAAATCCTAATTAGTTTTGAAGTTCTCTAATAAACTATCAAAAACTTATACAAGATCTCTCTCTTCATAAATTACCAATTTGATTTAATTCTAGTTTATATTAAATCGCCTAACCCTTGTTAGTCTAATTTAATCGTTTTTCATTCAATTCATCCTCTCAGTTTGTTAACAAATTATGCAATAGCATGATCAAACCACAACAATATCCAATAAACACATAAATAATTAGATTCTTATTAGCTCAACAATAAAATTCTGAAGGTGAGATTAGAACATCCTCAACATTCTAGATCCTATCATCAACTATTCAATCTAATTCTATACAATAATAAAACTAAAAAAATAGGAATACAATATAAAACGGATGATGGGAGGCAGCGATGTTAGGAAACCTCCTGATCTATACTTTGAGTTAGCTTCTTCTCCTCTTCTCTCTTCCTTCTTCTCTTCCTCTATCTCTTAATGATCTCTCTATAGAGTTTCTCAAGGTGGCTGATGCAAAAACCTCCCTTTCTCTGCCTCTTTTTGTTCTTTTTGAATCTTCTTATGTTTTGGGTAACCCTAGGCTTTTTTAAGGTCTAAAAGGTCCAAAAAATCTCTCAAAACTTGACATTTGTGAGTGTCTACGCGTCTACCCGATGTAGGCCATGATCGTGGCTCACATATGAAAAAAAAAACCAAGAATAAGCTATAATCTGAGATAGTTGATTATTAAATTTTGTCTAAGCATTGGGGAAGGTAACCATCCAGTTTTTATTAATCATTATAATGTCTAATTTCTTCTTCAGAAGTCTACTATTATCCTAAGTAAGGGCAAATGAAAGAAAATGGCTGAATTTCTAAGTTTGGTTTTAAGGAGTTGAATAATGAAGGGGAAAGCAAGTCTTAGAGAGTTTGAGCGGGCTCAAACAAAGAGCTAAGAAGCTCTTTTTTATGTTAGACTAAATTATAAAGATTGTTATTATTAGGAAACTAACTATGATAGAATTATGAGTGTAATAAAAATTAAAATATTTCAATTTCTTGATATGATCTCATTAATTGCATAACGTAAAAATAAGAATCATAAATAAAAGGGTTGAATCATACCAAATTTAGATTCTTACAAAATTTTCTTTTCGCATAAGTTGCCTACATGTATACTCTTTAACGATATCCACACAATACAGAAAAAGAACTCTACATTTAAAAGAAAAAAGGTAGGAGTTCTAGCTTCTCTAGGCCTTTCTCTTATTTATAAAAAAAAGACATTAGGATTCTTTCTTATTAAGATTAAACTTCCTAACTATAATTAAGTACAACTCAATTCAAATTAATTCTTCTCTTCTAAATTTCTTTTTTATGCGTAGCCTCTTAAGTTCGTAATATGTTTACAATGATTATAAATTACAATTTTAATTCATAACTAGAATTAGATAAATTAAACCTCATTTTAATTTATCTTTGATTCTCTAATTAAAAAAATTATAATCACAGACTAAGATTGACGTCTAACAATATATCATGATCACCCAATAATAAAAATGTCAAACTGGTTTGACTTATCCTATTATTCATGGTTATGATTTATAATTAAGTCCTTTTATCATCCACCGTTCCAATTGGATAATAAAGTATGGAATTAGTGTTCACTCTTTTTACTTTAATTGTATGCTAATTAATAATTGAATTACAACTGATATTTGAAAACACCTTCTTAAATCTCAATTCACTTTGGCTAGGGAGTTTTTTAAATCAATACTAATAAAAAACGATGGAACATTATCATTAATTACTTTAAAGTGAGAAATCATTTATTGACTTAACTATTTCCATGTGGTTCATACTATTTTTAAGTATTACCGAATAAGCTAATCCAAATAGATTAGGTCATAAGTAGCATCGAAACGTAGTAATTCCTACCTGATATACTTTGGTAATATCAAATCTAAGGATCAATTATACAACCATAATGATGAGAAAATATATAGATACATAAGTAGTATTCCATTTAGGATCTTCATAATCATGTCAGTTCAGTAAACTTATTCTTTAATAAACACTCATACGTTTATTTAAGTGTCTTCATACTTAAATTTTATAAGATTAATTTTTGTATAAAAAAAACATAACATAGTTTTATCTCAGCATGACTTCCATTGGGTGTTGTTGTTGTTACAATTGAATCATTATTTCAATTACATAGTAGTATTATAGGGATTTACTTTTAGTATTAAAATATCAAATATAATTAACAAAAATACATAAAGATAAATCGTGCCTTTAATTAATTATATTACAAAACGATATACGTCCACAACTAGTTCCTTTAGAAGATTTGGTTATTAGAGGTAGAGAAGTGCTATGGAATCTCACATCACTTTGGATCATAATCAGCTGGACTTAGAGGAAAAGGAGGAGGTAAGGTCAAGGCAATAATACAACAAATGAGTTTCTTAATTAAAATGTAGGATAAAGGTGCATTTTGAACCATATTGTTTTCATCATAATATAAATTAAACCCTGACATTTCAGAACATTGAATTTCAGCCTTAACGTTTTCAAAACGTTCAAAATAAACCCTAAATGCATAAAAAAAATTAAACGAGAATAATTTTCATGAATTTGTAATTTTTTTAATCAGTTAATGGGATAACATAACACTTTTAATTTTTTTAATTAGATAAAGGGCTCCACTATTATGTGTATGCCACGTGACATACTGAGGCCTAATTAGCTTATTTTAAAAACTAAAAATTATTAACGCCTTTTTATTAGTTCATTATTTAGTTAATTCTCTAGTTAAATATATTCAAACCCCTAATCTAACTTGATTTAATATATTTATAATTTCCCTAATTACGAAAATTTTCAACAAATCTTCTTGAGAAGCCAATAAATATAAAGCTATATTCTTCCTTCCTTGAGTAAGACCAAAAGAGTGGATGAAATATCAACTACATCTTCATCCTTATTTCAGAAGTATTATAAGTCGCTAAGTGATTTAGCATCCTAATGAAGAAATGAAAAGGAAGTCGTTTAGTCATTTTTAGCCACATATTTCCACATCTTTGAATGATATATTTTGAGTTTTGTCAAATCCTTCTCATGTCATCCAAGCTAGTGAGGTTCAATTGCGGGATGATTTGAGCTATGAGGAGCTTCCGGTGGAGATCTTGGATACCAAGGACAAGGTCCTCAAGAACAAGACGGTTCCGTTAGTCAAAGTCCTTTGGAGGAACCATTCAGTAGAGGAGGCTACTTGGGAGCCATTGGAGGCTATGCGGGAGAAGTACCCGCATCTCTTCGATGATTCAGGTAAATTTCGAGGACGAAATTTCTTTTAAGAGGGGGAGAAATGTTAGAACCTGAAATTTTTTTTATGATATTATTAAGCATGAATTGTGATTATTGTGGTATTTTGTCTTAGTTTGATTAAATTGGGACTATTATGGATAATTAAGGTCTAAATGTGGTTTAAATGAGGACTAGAGGATTTATAGTGTGTAAAGGGCCTTAAGTTGGTTTGGGCTTGGGCATTTTAGGTCCATACCCTTAGGGTTAAGAGAAAAAGAAAAGAAGAAATAGAATAGAAAGAAAAGAGGAAAAATAGAAGAAGAAGAGGAGAAGCAACGCCGTCGGGGAGAGGAAGAGAAGAAGAAGAGAAGATTTCGATTTCTGAGGTTTTCCGACGATTCGAAGCATTTTTCGGTAAGTTTAGTGTCTTCTTAACTTGTTTTATTTGGATTTAAACCTAGAGAATGTAGAATCCGAGAGAATCGACGGTTTTAGGGTTTTAGGGTTGAAAACGGTGAGATTCCTTGGGTTGATGTGTTTGTGGTTGATTTGAAGTCTAGAATGGGTTAGAAATACCTTATGAGACTTGATATACTGTTTAGATGTGTTAGATTTGGTTAAGGAAAGGAATCGTTGTAGGGTTCTGCAGAAAATCTGGGTTTCGGAGTCGAACAGACCCGCACGTCGCGACGTGCGTATGAATGGCGCCGCGGCGTGTGGGGAAGGGAGTCACGTCGCGACGTGTAAATGAATTTACGATTATTCGTCGCGACGTGTGATTCGCAGGAGACGTCGCGACGTGCAATGCTTGTTCGCCGCGAGGAGCATACGGCGAGCGAGCCTAGCCGCGGCGAGTTGGGTCGTTCGTCGCGGCGAGCCCCCTGTTTCCGAAAGTGAGATTTTTAGTATTTTTGGGCATATCTTTTGGTATAGATGCCCGATTGAGGTGATTTTGGATTCGTTGTGATCTAGAAATTAAGGACTTCGAGTTGTATAAAGAAGAGAAGTTCGGAAATTGTTTCGTAGGGTTCGAGATTTTCGATGGGAGTCGGATGGAGACTTTTAGCGCTTTACTTTTTGCTTTTCGAGCTTTATTGAATAATTGCTATGGATATTAATTGTATGGAAACTTGGTTTATTATAGGGAACCAAGCTGATTTGACCCAATCGCAAGAGGAAGGACAACAGTGAGTCTGATACTCAAGCGATACTAGGTGGGTAATATGTTTAT
>JANITW010000002.1:23117534-23132795 GCA_027564335.1 Erythroxylum williamsii | reverse complement strand
ATCTCAATAGGCTAAGCTTCGAGGGCTAGCTAACCTCCTCAGTACATCATTTTCATAACAAATTCATTGTGATACCCTACCCGTCCCCACACAATCTCTTTTATTCCCTTTTTTCTAACTAACTATCCAGCTCAGCATAATCATTTCCCTTACACTCTCCAAATTACCCATCTACCCCAACCCTTCTCTTCCACTAAGGATCCACCATCCGTATATTTAAAAAGGGTATGAGGGTCCCTCCCATATAAGGCTTTAATGGGCACATTCCAATGGCACTGCTATAAGTAGAATTAAACCAAAATTCTGCCCAACTCAGCCATTTTGGCCATTCTCTGGGTTCTCCAGCAAAACAACGTAGGTACGTTTTCAAACATCTATTAATCACTTCAGTTTTCCCATCCAATTGAGGATGGTAGGCTGAAGTCATATTAAGGGTTGTTCCCGACTGTCTGAAAAGTTCCTGCCAAAACCTACTCATAAACACCCTATCTCTATCGGAAAGAATGACTTTAGGGAAGCCATGTAACCTGACTATCTTTCGGATGAATAAGGCAACTACCTGCATAGCTGTAAAAGGGTGTTTCAATGCCAAAAAGTGACAGTACTTAGAAAGTCTGTCAACTACCACTAAGATGGTATCAACTCCCATAGCCTTAGGCAACCCTGAAATAAAATCCATAGACACCTCTTCCCATACCAAATTCGGTATTGGTAAAGGTTGTAATAACCCTGCAGGCTTTAAAGCTAAGTATTTATTTTTCTGACAAATATCACAAAACAAAATGAATTGCTTGATATCAGATTTCATACCCTTCCAATAAACTACCCCTGATAACCTCTTGTAAGTGCGAAAAAATCCAGAATGGCCACTTGAAGGAGTAGTATGGAATTCACTGATCAGTTTAGGAATATGTGGACCAAAATCGGGTAGAACTAACCTGTTTGCATAGAAGAGGCGTGACCCTCTCAATTTAAAAGGTGGATGGCCCTCAGGTTGGATCAAAAGATCCTGGATCAACTTCTTCAGTTTTGGATCCTGTTGTACCAGATCTTCTAACTGATCCAACTCATCATGATAGCCCATGGATATAGCCTTTAGCTTCCCTTCATTTCTTCTGGATAATGCATCTGCTGCTTTATTCTCAAGGCCTGGCTTATAGCGAATATCAAATCTGAACCCCATAAGCTTAGTAACCCATTTCTGCTGTTCTTCACCCAAAAGCTTTTGATTAGTTAAAAAATGCAAACTTCGTTGATCCGTTTGAATAATGAAGTGCCTTCCTAGCAAATAATGCCTCCATTTCTGGACTGCCAACACAATTGCCATTAATTCCCTATCATAAACTGGTTTAAGCTGGTTACGAGGGGATAGACCATGACTTAAATAAGCTACTAGTCTTCCTTCTTGCATTAGCACAGCTCCAATGCCGACTCCCGAAGCATCCGTCTCAACAGTAAAAGTTTTGGTGAAGTCTGGTAAAACTAGTATTGGGGTACTGGTCAACACCTTCTTCAATGTTTCAAAAGCATGTTGCGCCTCCCCTGACCACTGGAATTTATCCTTGCACAGCAAGTCCGTCAAGGGTTTTGCTATGCTGCCATATCCCTTCACAAACTTTCTGTAGTAACCCGATAACCCCAAAAATCCCCTCAAGGCCCTTACATCTCTTGGAACAGGCCACTTTTGAATGCTGTCTATCTTCGAAGGATCCACTGAAACTCCTTCTGCTGAAATGTAGTGCCCCAAGTACTCTAACTTCTGTTGTCCAAAACTGCATTTCTTTAGATTAGCCACTAAATGATTGTCTACCAGCACTTGTAATGCCCTTCTTAGGTGAATAAAATGTTCTGCTAAGCTTTTGCTATAGATGAGGATGTCGTCAAAAAACACCAGTACAAACCTCCTTAGATAAGGCTTATAGATTCTATGCATTAAAGACTGGAAAGTGGCAGGAGCATTTGTCAGCCCAAAGGGCATGACTCTAAACTCATAATGCCCCTCATGTGTTCGGAAAGCCGTCTTTGGTATGTCATCCTCTTTAACCCTGATTTGGTGATAGCCGGACTTCAAGTCAATTTTTGAGAACACTACAGAACCTCCTAGCTCATCAAAAATCTCATCAATGCATGGAATTGGATACTTATCGGGTATTGTTACCTTATTCAAGGCTCTTTAGTCCACGCACAACCGCCACCCACCATCCTTCTTTTTCACTAATAAAACTGGACTGGAATATGGACTGGTGCTTATTCGGATCACACCAGAAGAAAGCATCTCATTCACCAACTTTTCTATCTCATTCTTCTGGTAAAAAGGATATCTGTAGGGTCTGGAATTGGGGGGTTTCGCTCCTGGTTCCAACGTGATAGCATGATCAATGTCCCTCCGAGGTGGTAACCCTGAATGGGCTGAAATGCCTGATCAAATCCCTTTAACACTACTGCAATGTCTTTGGTGATACCCAACAATTCTACCTGTTGCTGATGGCCTACTTCTAATGCAAACAAATCATTTGCAGCCTCTTGGTCACTTCTTTCCTCCACCATATAACCAATACCACCTTGCTGTAAAATCTTGCAAATGGTTTTGAAGGACACCACCACTGAACTGAGGCAAGGCTCCCCATAGAATTTTACCTTTTCTCCATTATTGCTAAACTTCATGACCTGCTTCTTAAGATTAATAAGTATATCCCCTAACGTTTCCAACCACTCCACCCCCAGAATTATGTCGACACTCTTCATGTCAAATGGAAAAAAAAATTGCCTGATGGTGGTACCTTGAATAACCAGCTCCACCGATTCACAAACTCCAACACTTTGAACTTTACAATAATTTCCAAGCTTCACCTTGTACGGTCTTGTATTGCTCACCTTCAGACCCAACTCCTCCACTAAACCTTCTCTCACAAAATTATGAGAAGCCCCACTGTCAATCAACACTACCAACTCCTTTTCTGCGATTTTCCCCTTCACTTTAAAAGTTTGAGGTCCTGCTGTCCCTGACACTGAGCTCGCCGATAGCTCCAACTCTTCCAACGTGTCTGAACTGTCCCCCTCGAAAGCAGGTTTGAGAGTTAATACTTGGTTAACGAGCTCGGCTTCCTCATCCTGTAAATTGTCGAGCTGTTCGTCATCTTTCAGCAATATGTGAAATTGTTTTTCACCACATCTGTGCCCTAGTCCGTACTTGGCATCGCAGCAGTAACAAAGCCCTTGCTCCTTTCGTTGAATCTCCTCAGCTGTCAGACGCTTGAACGGATATGGAGACTCCCTCTGATTTGGTCGTCGCCCTTCAAACGGTTGGTTCGGGTAAGAGTTCACCCTTGGATTGGTTGTGTTTGGAGTTGGCGAGGCTCGATTTCCTTCTGAGAGTCGATTAGGGCTTCCTATCATTGTATTCGAAAGAGGGGTGATTGCTGGGTTTTTACCGTAAGTTGGGTAAGTTTTATTACCCATTTCACTACTCCCATGCCCAATTAACCCACTTTGGGTTTTAGCTCCTTTACCGAGTTGGGTAGGTTGACTCCATAGAGCCCAGTCCTTCCTTCGGTCACCTGAGCCATTTCCATCAACTGCACCAGCGAATTTGTTTGAAGCAATTGCAACTCCGTCTTTATTTCTTCCTTCAACCCATTGACGTAGGCTGCTGTTACCACCTCAGTTGGAATTCCTCTTAGCATTGACGACACCATCTCAAACTCTCGGTTATACTCCGCCACCGTACCTAGCTAATGTAACCTCATGAGAGCTGTTAGAGGATTCCAGCTTGAGTACTGCTAAAGCTGACGCACCACAGTTGTCTTAAAAGCTGACCAATCCTTCATCGGCGACCACCCTTCTCTCCACAAGAACCAACTCAAAGCCTCACCCTCCATACATACTGCTATCGCCGCTAGTCTCCCCACCATCGAAACCCCATTCAGATCAAAGTATCTTTCTACCTTAAAGAGCCACCCAAAAGGATCTTCTCCGTAGAATATCGGGATCTCCAACTTTCGGTGAATTTTCTCCTTCGTCATCAACTCTTCTTCTATTGGTAGTTCAGTTTGACTCCTCGAATCTGTAAGGTCATCGGTCTCCTCTCGAGATGCGTTCTCCCGACGTCTACTTCCCAAGGATTCTTGGATCTGTCTCATACATTCAAACAATGACGCAATGTCTCCTACCATTTTATCAACCTTTTTCTCCACCTTATTCATCTTTTCATCCACTGTTCCCAGATCCTCTGTTAACTTCAGCATTTCCCTTTCAATATTGTCAACTCTAGAATCCATTCTGGTCACCACCATCCCAGTCACCCAACTGCTCTGATACCAAATTGTTAGGATCCAAAATCCTAACAATTTCTAATCCAGCAATCAACCACAATACCAGAAACTCAAGCATAGAAACAGTAAGAAAAACAGAGAAGAATAGAGTATGAAGAGATATTCAATGCATTCGATATCTCAATAGGCTAAGCTTCGAGGGCTAGCTAACCTCCTCAGTACATCATTTTCATAACAAATTCATTGTGATACCCCACCCGTCCCCACACAATCTCTTTTATTCCCTTTTTTCTAACTAACTATCCAACTCAGCATATTCATTTCCCTCACACTCTCCAAATTACCCATCTACCCTAACCCTTCTCTTCCTACCATACTGCTAGTGGTAACGGGTCTCAACAGGTAGCAGGACACTTCATAATTGAGGAGTTGCCTATGACCAATGGTTGATTCATTAGTAAGGCAAACCGTTTAAGGAAGCTACATGAGAGGACCAAGAGCTTATCCGTGGCCAATTTCCAGAGCTTAACCTTAGGGACAAGGTTATTTCATTGGAGAGCGGTATTGTTAGGAATTATGGTCACAAAAGCGGAGAGTGGTTAGTTTATACAAGGAAGAAGAAGACAGGTTGTAAGCAGCAGTGACACAGCTAGATATCAATATATTTTAGTGATTCAAGTTGTTAGTTGGAGATATCTATTCCTTAGAAGCTTGTTAGGATAAGTAGATATAAAATAATAGTCTATGGGTCAAGTGGGGTAGGCTTTTAGATTGGAAATAATTCTTGGAAGATTTCCTGAGATTGTAAGGATGTTTTCCCTTGTGAAGAAGGTTCTTCCTTCTTGTTTCAAAATAATACTGAGCTATTGCTCTCTACCTAATGTTATTTAACACACGGGTACATTAAGTTGAATTGTCACCTAACCAAAGTATTACATGATTCAAAAGCAATACAATTCAGCTTATTGTTAAGGTACATCTGAGTATCAAAACAGGATTTGTCTAGAACATATAATCTTCCTATCAAATTTCCAACTATTAGTACTTCCTCAGCCTATAGGTCTTGCATTTCACTATGGGTACAAAAGAAAGTGAATTTCATCTTTGCTGTTTCTACAAGTTTATTGACGGATAATATTGATAGATAAGAGATTAAATCTAAAATTAGGGATGTGTAAAGCATCTGTCAATGTTAGTTTAAGGTTCCATCTTATCTGTTTGTTTGATAGGCTTTATATGAGTTAAAAGTTGAAGTGCACATATGATTTGAAGCCCTTGTATCAATTGTCCAAGAACCTTTATCCAATAAATCAAGTGTACTAATCAAAGGAGAATCAAGTTTTGTACCTACATAATCTCGCAGATGAGCAAAATTGACATGACGACTCCCTGGAGCTATTTTTTTGTTTAAGAATTTTGCCACTTTCATGCTTGCAAGAGTTGAATTTTACCTTGAATCATTGTGCTGATCTCCCTCTATAATTGATAAAGGAGGACAATAACACTAACCAGAGTGTTTTTCAAGTTCCTTCCAAAGCTCATAAGCACTTGTAGCATACAAAAAGGTGTCCACCAGCTCCTTAGACGTTGAATTTAAGATCCAAGAAGGAACTATACTATCACTCTACCCCATGAATCATAATCTAGAGAATTAAAGTCTATAAAACCTAACTTTAGCTTCGCCTTGAGTGCCAGTTTCATAGCTCTACTCCATGAGAGGTAGTTATTACCTGTCAGTGGATTTGTTACTGGCACCATACCAAGGTGATAATATCCTTGTAACATCAGAGAGTCATTGTTGTTCTTCCTCAATCCATCAACTCCTATCTCTCTCTCATTTAGTAGCCATGAACTAGATCCTTCAGTTTCCATCTTCAATCGCAGAATCAATCATGATCTTTAATCTAGAATTAAAATTCTTCGTGGATCAAAAACTGCTATGATACCTAGGTTTTCAAGAACCAGAGGAGAGTGAAATCTTATTAGTCAAAAGAAGAAAACATGTAAATATACAGTAGCTACAAGAAAACTAAGAAAACCTTTTGTATTGTAACAAGCTTACAAATTAACAACAAACCATTGCCAGCTGGTAGTAACTGAAGCTAAACAAACATAATAACTCATATCAAATTTAATATCTCTATATTGTTTAGTTACTAAGCCTTCATTGGAGTCATCTTAGCAGGATTTGTTTCTGTCTAAAAATCGTTGTTATTTTTTTCCATGTGTTGTTTTAAATCATAATGCTGCATTTTTTTTTAAACTCCGGATGATCCCAACTATAGGATAATTTATCGTCAATTTCTTATCATTCCCCTCGTACATGGCCACTTCACAACTTTTCCTTTAATGAAATCAGTTGAAGCTTATTTGACTGCTAAATAGCCCCTTTTCCATTATATTAGTTCCAAAGTTGGATTATGAAAGATACAGACGTTGAAAATATTTTAATAATGTATCTCTTTTCTCTATATCTTTGTTTAGTTTGTTATACGCTATTGTGCAACATTTGATGTCTATGGTCCATACATAAATTGTTCACTATTTTGTGCAGACATTATCAGTTGGTATTGATCACCATACCCTTTTTCATACTTTGGGAAATTGTAACCTTTTGAATGACTTGTATACTAGTTTATTGAAGCATAGAAAAGATGTGATCTATTTCATTTCTAAACTTTGAATTTTTCTCATTTTTCCCTAAAACACATTCCTGTTTTCTAGATTTTACTCAAAAACTTCTAAGTTAGTTCATATTGTTGGTTATAAAGGTTTATCCAGGACAACGAGCTGGCGGCATTGAGGCTGATATGTTGGCTGCCAATGAGCTCAATTCTCATGCTTTACTTCAGGTACAGTAGCAATTGTGTTGATTAATGTGAAAATAACTATATACTATCATCTTATTTGCAAATTCTTTCTATTCCCTTAATATATCATTTGTTAACATTAAGAGAAGAACATAATGATAGGCCTCCAATTAAGCTTTTCTACTCAAGAAGGAAGAGAAAAGGGAAACAATTTAGATGAAAGCAACAAGGCTGGGAATTAGAGGAAAAGCCCATCATTCCTAGGATTGATATTGAAGGGATGCTATCCATGGTTTGTTATTTTTGCTTTATTAGTTGTCTATTTTGTTGCTAGTAGGATTCTAGAAGCTTGAGTTGGAATGGTTTTTTGGGTAGGATGTCAAGTCAGGGTATATTTGGTTGGAAGAGTGATAGAGTAGTCAACTGAGGTTGTATTATTTACGTATTTCTATAGAATTCAGTAATAGAATCCCTCCTGGAAAGAAGCTCCAGGCCTATACAGTATCTGTATATTTCAGTATGAATCACAACAATAATCCTCACTAGACAGATTACTCTCTATATACTCTCTTCCCCCATACTCCCTTCTCTACAACCTCTCTCTATAACAAACTCATAACAACCTAGCCTATGTGGCATTTCCCCCTTTACCCATCTTACCCCTACAGATGTAGGTTTGGATGGGCTTAGTGGGCTTAGTGGGCTGATAGTTAACACCAGCAGGCTGTGTGCATGGAGTGGTGCTAACAAAGAGGGTAGTGGGTGAGGCAACCATCATATACTAGTAGAATATGTGTGTGAGGAGAGTGGCACCTCTCGAATGTTGCCTGTGATTACCATTCATATCAATTTTCATCTCTAATGAATGATCTTCCCTACTAGTAGCGGAACATTCCTATTCCTTTTCTTCTTTTCCTCTGTTTCTTTCTCTTAAATCCTAATTCTTCTTGTTCTTATTCAACTGTTCTATTGAGGAAGCTAATAAATCTGGTATCATAGTCGGTTCCAAAACTTGGGGAATGCCAATGACAAGGATGGAAGCAAAAGTAGAAAATATTTAAGAGAAGCTACTAGTGATTGAGAATCATTTGTCTCACCTTGACTTCTCAGTTTCTTCTTTAAACCAAATGCTGGACAAGGTCTTGAACGCCTTTCAGAAGAGCACCATTTTTGCGGGGGAAAGCATAGCAGAGTCAAGTGGGGATAGAACTCCCAACCTAACCCCAAGTTCGCTGATGGATACGACTCATGGAACAGATGGATCTAGTACTCATGTTCCTATCTGCCACAATAGGTACGATTGAAAAATGAGAGATGCCCATACATGATGGGGAGGGTGACCTGACCTCATGGGTCTTTCAATTGAGAGGTAATTTGTCGTGAATAAATTGAGCGAGGCAGAAAAGTTGGAGGTGGCAAGGTTTACCTCTAGGGCACCACCTTGGCATGGTTGGAAAGGGAGGAAAATCAACCCATACTGACATAGTATGAGTTAAAGACCCAATTTTTGAGAAGGAACTTGCCAAAATGCAAGGGGACGCATTAACATTATCTCTTGTCATTATGGAAGACATTCACGGTGGTGTAGTATCAAAAGGAGATGTTAACATCAAGGTACCATCAGATCTGCGTGAAGACTAAGGATGTCCCAAAAATTGCCTTTCATACTCATGAGGGTCACCACAAGCTTTTAGTCATGCTGTTCGGCTTAACCAATTCTCCAACAACATTTCAATGTCATGAACGCTATTTTCACACCAATGTTGCAAAAAGCGGTTTTTTTTTTTTTAAGACATACTAATCTACAACAGTGCCATGGAAGCCTACTGCAACATTTGAGGGAAGTTTTAACCATCCTTAAGACTCATCACTTGTTTGGTAATTTTAAAAAAATGCTATTTTTACAGAAAAAGGATTGAATACTTGGTTCATGTTATAACTAAGGAAGGGGAGATTGTTTTGTCCTGAAAAGGTGAAGGTAATGGAGCAGTGGTCTATGCTGAAAATTTTGAAAGATTTATGAAGCTTCCTTGGATTAGCCGGCTACTATCAACGGTTTGTCAAAGACTATGGTAAGATAGTAGCCCCATTAACAAACCTCCTAAAGAAGGATGCATTCAAGTGGAGTAGAAGCAACAATGGCAGTACACAATCTAAAGAAGGCTATGGTGCAACTACCAATGTTGGTTCTTCCTAATTTTGATGAACCGTTTGTTATTGAGACAGAAGCATCAGGCTTAGGACTGGGGGTAGTGTTGATGCAGCAGAATCGACCCATAGCTTTTTTTAGTCAAGCCTTAAAAGGGCGTGCTCTTTTGAATCAGTTTACGAAAGGGAGCTCATGGCCATATGGTTGAGTGCAATTATGGTAGTAGTGGAAGGGCTACTGAAATCAATAGGTTTGAGTGCAATTATGGTAGTAATGGACAAATTTAGTAAGTATGCCCATTTTGTTGCTCTTAAACACCCCTTCATTGGTTCCCTTGTTGCTGAATTATTTGTCCAACATATTTTCAAGCTTTATGGCTTCCCAAGATTTATTTTGTCGGACAGAGATAAGGTTTTTGCAAGTAACTTTTGGAAGGAACTATTTTGCTTGCGGCAAATGCAGCTGTGACCTAGTATTCAGTGACGGAGCCAGAAATTTATAATCGGAGGGTCTAAATATTTAATTTTTTTTAAATTTTAGGGGACCCAATACACTACTAGCCCCTCAAATAACTTCATCCTCATTTATGTAAATATATATAATATTTAATTTTTTAAAATTTTGGGGGGCCCAGTGGTGCCTGCTAGTATTGCCTACCACTTCGAAACCCATGGCCAAATTGATGTGGTTAATATTTGCCTCAAAACTTATCTGTGTTGTTTTGTACAAACACAACCTCATACTTGGAGTAGGCAGTTGCCATGGTGCGATTATTGGTATAACACCATCAAGCTCACTCCTTTTAAAATTGTGTATGGAATGGATCACCTCTTTTACTATAATACACAAATGGGAGCATATGTAACTCAAGTGTAGAAGACCAGTAGAGAGAATGGAACTTGATGCTTAAAGATATCAAGGAGCAACTAAGTGTGCCACTAGAGCGAATGAAAAATAGGAAGACCAACATAGAAGGGATGTCCAAGTCCAATTTGGTGATTTGGTTTTCTGGAAAATTTTCCCTTAATGTGGCCGGTCCCTAACCCGGAGGTTGAATGAGAGGTTATACCCTACCCAATTGTTTAGACATTGGTCCGGTTGCCTATAGAAAAGGACTGTCAAACTCCGCTATCATCCATCTGTTTTTTCATGTGTCGTAGCTTAAGGCTGCTATTGGTACTAATACTCCCAGCTTGGAGATTCCTCCAATGCTCCAAGTTGATTTGGAGTGAAAAGTTGAGCCCGAAGCTATTTTGTGGGTTCGTCCAGGCAGGACTTTAATAACCCCACAAAAGTGCTGGTCAAATGGAAGGATTTGCCAAACTTCGAAGCATTATGGGATCCTATGACACCATCCAACAACAATTTCCAGCTTTCGACCCTAAGGAGAAGGTGAAACTCATAGAGGGAGGTATTGATAGGCCTCCAGTTAAGCTTTTCTACTCAAGAAGGAAGAAAAAAAGTGGCTAAAAAATTTACGTGAAAACAACGGTAGAAATTCTATACTATTGTGTTTCACTCACTTTTCATCAGTACATAGATGCAAGTATATATAGAAATAGAGAGAGCTATTCTAGGAAACTAATATCTTTACATAATATCCTAATATTTGTACATATTGTCATATCTGATTTCCTAACTATTTAGGAGTCAATAATATCGAGGAAATACCCAACTGGGTATTTCCTAGGACTCCCCCTCAAGCTGGCTTGTATATGTCATCCATAGCCAACTTGGTAACTAGAACATTGAACTGCCTCTTGTGTAATCCCTTTATAAGAATGTCAGTTACCTGTTGTGATGTTGGAATATAAGGAACACAAATTAATCCTTCAATCTTTTCCTTGATAAAGTGCTTGTCAACTTCAACATGTTTTGTTCTATCATGAAGAACAGGGTTGTGAGCAATTGAAATTGTAGCTTTGTTGTCACAATACACTTTCATAGGAATCTGTAGTTCCTCCAATACCCTTTTAAGTTATAGGACTTCACAAATTCCATGTGCCATTGCACGAAACTTTGCTTCGGAATTGCTTCTTGCAACAACACTTTGTTTCTTACTCCTCCAAGTTACCAAGCTACCGCCAACAAATGTGCAATACCTGAAATTGATCTTCTACTTTAGCACTCCTTGCCCAATTGGCATCAGTATAGACTTCTACTTGAAGGTTGTTTTGCTTACGAAACATTAAACCTTGCCCACGAGTTCCTTTTAGATATCTTAGTATCCTGTATACGGCATCTAGATGTTCATGGCCTAGTGAGTGCATAAATTGACTCATTAAGCTCACGACAAAGGCTATATCAGGTCGGGTATGTGATAGGTATATTAATCTCCCAACTAGTTGCTGGTATCTCTCCTTATTAATAACGTTTTCAAGTTGAGCTGGTTTGAAATTTACACGTGTTTCAACAGGAGTATCAGCTGCCTTGCATCCTAGTAATCCGGTCTCATTCAATAGGTCCAGAATATATTTCATTGGTTCACAAATATCCCATCCTTGGATCTAGCAAATTCCATTCCGAGGCAGTATTTTAGAGGTCCAAGGTCTTTGATCTCAAACTCTTTGGGTAATCTCTTCTTCAACTGTACTATTTCGGATACATCATCTAATGTCATCTACATAAACTATAAGAACTGATTGCATAACTACCTTGGACTGGTTCTAGAACAATGTATGATCAGCTTGGCATTGACAATAGCTGTAACTCTTCACAGCCCTTCCAAACCTGTCGAACCATACTCTAGGGGATTGTTTCAGTCCATATAATGACTGCCATAGCTTGCACACCTTATTTCTCTCATAGGTATCCTCAAAACCTAGGGGTAAGCTCAGAAAGACTTCTTCTAGGTCTCCATTAAAAAATGCATTTTTTACATCTAGGTGATGTAAAGCCTACTCAAATTTACAGCCAAGGATAACAATACTTGAATTGAATTTACATTTGCAACAGGAGCAAATGTCTTTTGGTAGTCAATACCATAGGTTTGAGTAAATCCCTTAGCAACTAATCCTGCCTTCAACCTTTCCACACTACCAGTAGCCTTAGACTTAATAGTGAAAAGCCATTTGCAACCTACCAAACTTTTGTGTCTAGGAGAGGTCCCAAGTTCTATTCTTCTCAAGAGCATTTACTTCTTTCATAACAGCTGATCTCCAATCTGGATCTTTAAGTGCTTCCTGAATGTTTCTTGGCACAAACAGATTAGTGATTTTAGAGATAAATGATTTATGTGTGTGTGATAGTTTCCCATAAGATAGGTACTTTGATATGGGATGATTGGTGCAAGCTCGTTTCCCCTTTCTAAATGCTATAGGTAGGTAATTATCAGCAGAGAGATCAATACGAATATCACTTGTAATTTGTGGGTCAGTGGGAGAGATCAGTACGAATATCACTTGTAATTTGTGGGTCAGTAGGTATAGGTTGATCATTACTAGACACAATAAGGGGTAAAGTAGCATGAGGGTTACCTGAATTGCTCCCAGGTTCCTTCTCTGGGGGGATTTGAGAGGCTGTGCATTGTAGGTTGTTCTCTACTTCTCAATTGATTCTTCCTTTTAATATGAACACGAAGCTCAATATTTCATTCATTAGGAGCGGACAGTAGTATTTCTCCCCCCCTGTGGATAAATCAGGATTTCCTGGCATGGACAGATTAGAAGTAGTATCTTTGGCTTCATTATCATAAATTATATTGTGATCAATAATGACCGTGGGTAGGGGATTAGGAGTAATGTCCCAAAAATTTTCTGTTTCATTAGAGTTCTCCCCCTGAAGAAATTTTTTTTATGTTCTAGGAATGTGACATCCATGGAGACAACAATTTTTTTAGTTAAAGGATTGTAGCACTTATAGCATACCCAATGAAGACATATTTTTTAGCTCTTGGATCAAGTTTGGAGTTTCCCCTATTTGAGTGGTGAACATATGCAGTACACCCAAATGCCCGAAGAGGAAGAGTAGAGTAAAGTCCATTTTTGGGAAAGCATTGTTTAAACATATCTAAGAGTGTTGCATAATGCAAAACATGGCTAGGCATTCGGTTAATTAAGTATGATTCAGTCAAAACAGCCTCACCCCAAAGGTATCTTGACACATTCATTATAAACATAATGGACTAAGTGACTTCTAGTAAATGTTTATTTTTCCTCTCGACAATACCATTTTGTTGAGGAGTGTTAACACACTTAGATTGGTGAACGATGCCTTTCGACTTAAGAAATTTCCCAAGGACTTCATTAGAATACTCGGTACCATTGTTAGAGTGAAGTATACCAATGCATGTGTGAAATTGAGTTTCAACCATGCTATGGAAGTTTTGAAAGATTTGAGCAACTTTAGATTTTTCACGTATTAAATAGACCCAACATAACTGAGTATGATCATCAATAAAAGTTACAAACCATTTTTTCCCGATAAGAGTTTAACATGGGATGGACCCCAAACATCACTATAAATTAAGTAAAATGGTTTGAATGGTTGATATGGTTTTGTAGGGTAAGAAATCTTATGACTTCTAGATAAAACGCATTGCTCACAATGAAGTTTTGAACAATCCGTAAACTTAAACAAATGAGGTAAAAGTCTTTTTAGGTAAGAGAAATTAGGATGTCCTAATCTATTATGCCAGAGCAAAAATCTCTTCTTTAGCAGGGGTAGAATGAATACTACTTAAGCCAAGAGCTTCTTTATTCTTCAAGTTATCATCTACTAAGTAGTAGAGACCATCTATCAACTTAGCACTGTCAATCATCTTCCTCGAAGTTAGTTCCTGAAAAACACAATATGAGTCAAAAAAAGTACTGGTACAATTAGAGTCATGGGTTAGTTTGCTTACGGACAGCAGATTATAAGCTAGTTTTGGAACACGTAAAACAGGTTTAAGGCAGATATTTGAGGATAGAGTTACTGAACCTTTACCAACTATAGTATATGTTAGAGTGTCCCATATTGATTAAACATGAAAATGTTAAAGGGTTTATAAGTGGTAAGGGTCAACTATCCAAACAACTAGTTCTAGTTATTTGGACAATGGTTGACCTAAGCCCAAGCCCAAGCCCAAGCCCAAGCCCAATTTTTGTAAGTGGACTCTACACTCTGCCCATATTAAAAATTCAATATGGTATCAGAGCCAGTACCCGAACCGTTGTGCTAGTTAGGCTGGATTCCAAAGAGGGCTGGGCCCTAAGGGGGGTGGAAAGTGTGAGATCCCACATTAATTTGAGAGGGGAACGAAGTACGTCTTATAAGGGTACGGATACCTCTCCCTTACAAATGCATTTTTCATGGCCTAATGCACCGAATCCCATCGAAACTCCGAGGTTAAATATGCTTGGGCGAGAGTAGTTTTAGGATGGGTGATCTCCTGAGAAGGCCTCGGGAAAAACAAAATCATGAGGGCTTGACTAGGCCAAGGCTCAAAGCGGATAATATCTGTAAGCGGGTGATCTGGCCGTTACAAGTAGTATCAGAGCCGGTATCCGAACCGTTGTGCTAGCTAGGCTGGATTTCAAAGACGGTTGGGCTCTAAAGGGGGTGGAAAGTGTGAGATCTCACATCGGTTGGAAAGGAGAACGAAGTACGCCTTATAAGGATGCGGATACTTCTCCCTTATAGACGCGTTTTTCATGGCTTAACAGATTGGATCTCATTAGAACTCCGAGGTTAAACGTGCTAGGGTGAGAGTAGTTTTAGGATGGGTGACCTCCTGGGAAGGTCTTGAGAAAAGCAAAACCGTGAGGGCTTGACTGGGCCAAGGCCCAAAGCGGACAATATCTGTAAGGGGGTGATCTGGGCCGTTACAAGTGGTATCAGAGCAGGTTTGGTCAGGATTATTAATTTCCCGGTTGTCCGTCTGGATGTCTAGTCCCAGCGGCCTGGTCCAGTTACCACTGCGTATATTTCAAGTGACAATTGGATGTCCATTCTTAGTTCCACTTGAGGGAGAGTGTTAGAGTGTCCCATATTGATTAAACATGAAAATGTTAAAGGGTTTATAAGTGGTAAGGGTCAACTATCCAAACAA
>JANITW010000002.1:23080460-23094458 GCA_027564335.1 Erythroxylum williamsii | reverse complement strand
TTACCCACCTTAAATTCCATGTCATAATCTTGTCCAATGCTTCCATTTGCTCTTTACTTCTCTCTCTCTTCCAACTTAAAATTACCTAAGTCATAATCAACCAAATCCAATATCATAATCATCATACTTCTCAAAATTGATTACATAATTTACAAACCTATATCAATCTCAAGCCAAATCAACCAAAAACTCACTAAAACTCAAAGATCAAAAACATCTCTTACCTTTTTCTTTCTCTATTTTCGACATTGCTTGGCTCAAGATGAAGCTTTCACTTCCTTCCATGTTTTTCCCCCATAAACCAAAGAAAAACCTTGCTTGGAACATCAAAATCCTGGAACCCTAACTTCATCTTCCTCCTTCTCCTTCTTCTCCACGATAGCCTCTCTTTTCTCTCTTCTCTCTTTGTTTCTTTCTTTAAATTTTCGTGTCTATCTCTTCCTCCACAGAGCATTCAGCCCCTTTTTTATAGTGCCAGGTCATTAATGAGTGGAAATTGACCATAATGCCCCTCCATGTTAGGCTAAACTCTCATCTCTTTAAGTGGACTTCCAAAACTGCCCCTGAAACTTATCCTATTTTAGGACATTGTTTTCACCATCAAAATGAAGGAATTAGTCAAAACTTCCTTCTAGAGAGTTGTTCCTCTATGTCTTAATTTCATAATGCCTTAAGAATCATCCAAGTAGGAGCACTATATCAAAGGTTATGCTCAAAACATTTCTGACATGTTCATATTCTAACGCATTTTCTATCAATTCACTTCATTCCACAAATTAGCATTCTTAAAGACTAAATTGAAATTTCATTTCTTCATATGACTTGTAGTCCCATGTCTTAATTTTATTTTATCTCAAACATCGCTTCAATCGGATCTCCACAGATCCCGAATTTTATAAAATACTGAACTATGTTCAGTAACTTTCCTGTCTCACTTTGATTCAAATAATCTTGCTCAATTAAATCTCTAAAATTCATAATTTTCCATAAAAATGAAACTAATTGTCTTAGGAATCCAACGCTTCAATAGCCAATTCATTCGTATGTCGGACGGAAAAGATATAAGCAAAAGATTGAACAAGGTCGAATGAGGAAGGGAAATAGCAAGATCCGAATGAAACAAATCATTTCGATTATCATAAGATTCAATCAAACTCTTTCAATTCAACTCCAATTGATACAAATTTTCATGGAAGGAAGGATACATGTGTTAGGAATTCATTGCTTCAAGAATCACCTCAATCCGAGGTCGGATGAGTGAGTTATGATCAAAACAACTCAATATGTTCAAACCCTAAATCGATTTGAACCTCTTTTGGCGCAAACGCCATAACATTCAATTTAGAGATCGGATTGCTTTCGTTCTTGACCATTAGAAAGTATACTTCTATATCTACAACTCTTATGAAGACCACAAAATCAGATTCGGCCTCTAAAATGGTCAAAATCACGTTTTTCTCCCCTTGACCCGTGGTTGTCCGTTAAACGGACATGCATGTCCGTTTAATGGACACATATGGCCCAAAATGTACCAATCCATCCGAGAATGTCCGTTTAACGGACATCCATGTCCGTTTAACGAACATAGGTAGGGTAAAGGGTCCTTTTGACCTGTAAAGGTCCGTTTAACAGACTTCCATGTTCATTTAACGAACATGCGTTTCCCAAAACTTCTTCAACCCTTTCCAAAGCTTCTCACATCCAAACTAATATTATATACACTTATAATCTTCACATATTTACTTATTCAAATGACTAACTCTTCATAATAATTGAAACAACAAATTTAATTCATAATCTTCTCAAAACTCAACTAAATTGGTTCTTCAAAACCACAAATCTCAAACATGTCATCAAAGTTATCACTAACATCAATCTTATATAACATCATAACTTGTATTAACTATAACTCCTAATTCTGATCTCGAAAAATTGCATATGTAGTCTCGTTGGAAAGATAAAAGAACAAGCTACAACTTCAAAGAAGGCCACTTTGGCCAATTCTATTTCAATCATTCCCTAATTTCCCTTAAATCAGCATACACATTTTTATCCACATGCAAAACTCTACATTCATGTCAACCTCACTTTCTTAATTGCACAACATTTATAACAATTCAACTATCATTTGGAATTTATCCAAATCTTAGCCTCAATTCATATGATTTCTTACATTCCATAACATCTTGTCATTCATAATCTCTTGCTTTTTCATAATATCTTACATATCTACTCATGATTCATGCTTAAGGCTTCTCAGCCCATCATCCATACATAAATCACATTTCCTCATCTATAACACAAATTATAAACAAAAACACTCATTTACTTTCATTTTCATATTTCTAATTTTCGCTTCAAGGTTCAGGGTCCAACATTTTCACTCATTGTGCTTTCATTGTTCCATGTTTTCTATTGTCTCTTAATTTTTGGTTAATCAACATCTCAGCTCTCATAGCTAAAATTCCTTGCATCATGAACATTCAAAGCCATACGAACACCAATCTTTTCTCTAATTGTTGATTCCAAACCTCTCAAGTATCTAGCAGCCTATTGTGGTTTGCTTTCTGCCAAATTATTGCGAACTGCTAGTCTTAAAAATTATATTGTATATTCATGGATGCTCTTTCTTCCCTGTACGCAATTTTGATAAGCATCAAACAAATATTGCTCATAATCTGGAGGTAAGAATCTTCTTCTTAGTAGTTGTTTCATCATTTCCCAGTAAGACATAGGAGCTCGTCCTTCTCTTCTCCTATTGTCTTTCAATTGAGTTCACCATACTGAAGCTCCTCCCTTTAGCCTATAAGCAACCAATTTTACCTTCCTCTGTTTTGAAATTTCTATGTAGCCAAAGAACCCATCTACTTCTTCTAACCAATCTAGGAAGCCCTCTATATCAAGGTCACTACTAAAGGATGGAATATCTACCTTCAATTTGTATTCATGGTCACCTCTTCTATGCCAACAAAGGTTCTCTCTTTGTATAATTTCTTCGTCATCACTCGAGTCGTAAGTTTTCATGGCAGGCGTTGGAATTTGTGGTCGTTGTGCAAAGGCAACTTCCCTGGCAGCTTGATCTCCAATTCTTTGGTTATTGTCACCTTGTAACAAAGTTTGCAACTGCTCACTAATTGTAATCAATTGTTGTTCAATGTTGCGAATAGACATCTCGTGTTTTTTGCGCTTTCTCCAAACAACGGATAAACCCTAATCATCGACATTAGGATTATTGGTCATTGTTAGATTGAACAAGTTTCATGAGATTCAAGGCTCTAACACCACCTGACTCAGCACGAAAGTGAAATAAACAACACAATTTCAAAACCTAGAATTGCAGAAACTAATCGAGAGAGTTAAGTTTTATAGAATGAAAAATATCGAATAAAAGTCCCCTATAAACATCACCAAAACTAAGTATTTATAGTCGTAAACATGTCCTAAAAATCAGGAACTAAAATAGCTATTCTACCAACTCAGGAGTCCTAAACAAAACAGAAATCTTAGACAAAAACAAAACCTGGACTTCATGTTACTGCAGCACCGCTGACAAAAAATTATGCTATTTTGATGCCCCATTAAAATTGAAGATGGCTGACGGGTTGAGACTTGAGAGAAGAGAGTAGAGATGCAGGCCGACTGGGGGTCTAAATTTTTTCAAAATTTCAATTTAGTCCTTAATTTTTAAAAAATTATAATAAAATCTGATAACTGACTGGTATTTCAATAACAAGTAGTACCAAATTTTGGTATGAGATAGCTCGGGAGTATACAAGTATCAGCCGGTACTCATTGAAAATTGTTCACAAATAAAATCCTCTTGTAATTATTAAAAATATATTAAAAATCCAATCAGACCCAATTCCCAAACTTAATTGTTCCAAAGTTGTAATTTTTTTTCCAAAGTTGTATTTTATCAAATAGATGAAGACAAAAGTAATTAAAATGAAAAAAGAAGCGTCTTGGTTGGCTCCTTCCTTGCTTGTGCTTCTTCTCTCGATTTTAATCTTCCTGGCGTTCGGTCTTGGTCGGTCTCTCTATTTCTTCACATTTATTTCAACGCCCGTCACCCTCTTTCTCTTCACCATCATCTGCCCCATTCCTTCTTCTACCAAGACCATCACTACACTCTCTCATGGAAATCCCAACTGATGTGGTATCTATGGAGGCAGCCCTTTGTTGAATTTCTTCCCATGTACAATATCGTTAATGGGGATTAATAGCAAATTCGTCAATGATAAACCATAAAGCTTCTCACCGTCCAACTATATGCTACCGACCCATACACCCTTCTGATCTGGATATCTTAGAGCGAATCCATTCTGATGTGTTTCCTATAAGGTGGATGCCTAGTCTGATTTTTTATTTTTTTACGTTGATCTTGGAGGCTCTTATAGTTGGCCTTTCCCAAAATGTATGATCTTTCAGGTATGAGTCGGAGTTTTTCCAAAATGCTGTCAACCAACAAGGTATTGTTTCCTGGGCAGCTGTTGATCGTAGTCGACCTAATGGTGAAAGTGATGAACTGATTGGATTCGTTACTGCAAGACGAGTGCTTGCAAAAGAGAGTGAGGTGAGTTGGGTCTTCCGTGTTTTTGGGTTATGATTCCACCTCTGCCAGATGTTTGAATAAAGTGGTTCCATACAAAAGTTGTTGGAGGCTTGGCTGATGTCTCATGAACACAAATTATTTTTACCAAGGAGTTTTTGCCCTTCTTTGACCAGATACTCTGACTGTAACTCATTTTAGAAGTATTTCCTTGATTTAATCATACATGCTAATATGATACTGCAACCTAGTGGAATTGAATTGTATAAAGTGTTGGACTTTCTTTTGATCTTCTACTTTTAACTTGTTTGACTGTTTCTAAATTTTAAGCTGAAAGTTTAATGACATAATGTTGTGATTATTTTTTATTAAAGAAGAAATGAAGAACACAGGAGAGGAGAGGATAGGACAGGAGAGGAGAATCCAGGAGGAGAGCGAAGAGAGAGTAAAATGCTTAATTCATATTTCTTGTTTATGAAATGGTTACAGGGGTTTTTATACTCACTAGTAATTTTTATATGTAGCAATTCCCTTTAGCTTAGAAAACTTTGTCCTCAAGGTTTGACAAAAAAATTGTTAAACTGATGGAGGTATGAAGAAGGCAGAAAAAGGAAACAACCACCCCTTCTTCTTCTTGACAAGAATAAGCTTCTTTTCATCACAATTCTGCAATTATCCAATAATATGTTGATTGTTATTCTTCTCCAAGTACTTAAGTTGGTGTTCATGAAAACATAGAGCTATATTAATTTCTCTGTCAAATTGTTCTCCATTAACATCAGTTATAATGGTGGACAAATCACTAGATTAAGACTTCCGTATGTATTACTTAGCATTGTCCTGTTTTATAGTCACCACAATCCTCATATTGACATTCAAGTTGCTCACAGTGCTCTTTTTTTCAAAATCATTGTCCATTTTTCTGCCATTATCACCATCATAAAACTTTTGATTTTGCATGTTGACTGTTGCTATATCTAGAGCAAGCTTTGTACTCTCTGAAGGAGCCATTCTTTGTGATTGCATATATTAGTTTAATATTGCTTTTATCTTGTTTATCTATCAAAGACTCCTTGGGTTCTTGGATACCTTCTTCAAGCTTCTTCAACTCATGGTTCCAATCATCTTCTGTCAAGAAGAAATGAACTGAGGAGAGGCGGTTCCAGAAGAATAGGGAGAGAGAAGAGAGAGAAACTTAGACAAGAGAGAAAGAGAGTAAAATGTTTAATTCATATTTTGAGTTTATGAAATGTAGGGATTTTTATACTCACTAGTAACTTTTATACGTAACGCATAAATTGCATTTTTTGGATTCTTCTTATTCTGGTTGGTGAATGGTTGCCTTGCAGATAGGGGATTTGCTCAGATATGACCCCTCAAAAGCTGATGAAACACTAGTCTACATTTTGACGCTTGGAGTAGTAGAAACTTACAGAAACCTTGGCATAGGTGGGATGCCCCTGCCTTTCCCTGTCTTTCTATGGATGTGTACAGTGCGTTAATATGTTTGTGTGGTTGCACATCTAAAAGAATTAAATGTGGCAGAAGTTTCTCATGGTTTTCTGTTTAATTACTCATTGGTTGTTTGATTTCCAGCAAGTGCTCTTATTCGTGAGGTCATCAAATATGCTACAACTATACCGACTTGCCGTGCTGTTTACTTGCATGTCATTTCCTATAATATACCCGCCATCCATCTATACAAGAAAATGTCATTCAAGTGTGTAAGAAGACTGCAAGGTTTCTATCTCATCAATGGTCAGCATTATGATTCATACTTGTTCGTTTTCTACGTAAATGGTGGCCGTTCTCCTTGCTCTCCATTGTAAGTTAGAATCTTTCTTTGTTTGTTTGGTTGATCTTTGAACATAATCGTAGTTCTGCTTCTGAACATTCAATTGTAGTGCCAAACCTGCCAAAGAAGTAAAAAATATACATTAAAGCAATGTGCTACACTTTGATAGTTGACTGAGTATTTTGTTTAAAGCCAACTTAGTTGACCCTTTTTTTCATTGCTTTTTGTTGTCTGTTTTCTTTTTGTTTCTCTTTATTTATCAGTGTGCTTGATGTTGAACCAAATGTGACTTATTGGTCCATCTTTATGGGGGATCATTAATTATTGATTTGTCGAGCCTTCTTACTTTCACCTTTCTCTGAGCAGCATTGACAAATACTGTAATTTTGGAATCTTCCTTTAACATAATCACCTCATGCTGAAAATTTGGAGTCTTATTTTCTAATGCCAAGATGTTCAAAAGACAATCTGACATGTGGAGAGCGAAAGGCACCATCTCCTTGCAAATAAGTTTAACCTATTGGACTGGTGATAGGGGACCATTTTGATTCTAGTAGACATTTAATAGAGGAAGCTTGCAGTTGTATTAGAAATTGAAAGTTTGTTAGTCTTATGTGAACTAGTGGGTTTTAGTCTCTTTATTTTTACTTGTATAATTAGTTTAGGAGATAGAAGTAGCTTTTCTATATAAGTTAAGCTTCAATGTTGGTAGGATATTATTGACTATTTCTATGCTAGGAGGTTGTTACTCATTTATATGAGTCTTAAATGCTAATCTGTTTTAAGCTTTTCTTCTTTTATTGGTATCTCAAGTTTTCAAAATTATGAAATTGGTTGAGGTAGGTTTGTTTAATTCTTTTTTCACAATAATTATGCATGCTCAAATCTCCCTCCCACTATTTGAAATGAAAATGATTTACTTGACCTTTCATTTAAATGTTAAAGAGTACTCATTCTTGGATACACTCTTATTGTGCACAGTCTTGGTTTCTTCTATTGTTCAATTAGTTAGGAAGCTGAAGTTTGGGTTGGGATTAGTTCATAGTAGAGCATTTAACTTGAATATGCTCCAAGTATGAGAATCCACTCTCTGTCTCCCTGTATTTGCTGTGTAATGTTAAGCAAAGAGTTACACCTCCTTCATAGCAATGCTGCCATTCCTTTTTTCAAAAACATGTACAGCTTGGAAATAATGGATTGAGAAGCGAGAGCATTTTCATTTTTTTTGGTTTCAGAAACTGCCTATGACGGCTTTAGTTGGAGTCTTGATGAATTTGATGTTTTTTTTTTTTTTTTGAGGACTTGATGAAAAAGTGGATTCATATGCTTCTTAGGGGTATGATATGTGGTCTGAGTTTCTGGAGCTCTAAAAGAAATGGTGTGTGGTGAAAGGGATATGTTGAAGTCTGGTTGAGAAAGTAGGACTTGACATGGTGGAATATCATCGCAAGTCATCATAGATTTGGATCAAGCAAGGTTATCATTTGAGTAAAATGCCATACAACTAGAATTATGGTTGTCTTTTGTTTGGTGTAACTGTTGAGGTTGTTCCTCTTCCAACATGTGTCGTTTGAAGATAAGACTAAATTTACTGAATTTATGAGGTCGGGTCTCTTGTGTGTTTTTGTAACGACTGGATTGCTTGCCTTTTGCTGCAACTTTTGTCCTCTCTGTATAAACAGAATGTTTAGATTACAGTAACTGGGTTGTATCTTGCATTTCAGAAAACAAATAACCGCTAGTTTTTTATTTGCTTAAATTTGTCAAGTTTAGACTGTTTGTCATGAATTAATTTGCTGTAACCAATATGGTCTGGTTTCTTGTGCAGGGAGTTGGTCACTTCTTTAGTAACTTACATGAGGAGTGGTCTGAAGTCAGTAGCTGCTAGGCTAAGGATGAACGAAGAGAGGTTACCAAAGTGGCCAAAATGTAAAGAAGCTCACTCTCTTATATCAATGCAAAGAAAAAGAAACCTTTCAACTGATTGTACTGGTTATGAATGCGTGTAGTGTGTCATTCATCGCTCTTGCCTGGTTTTAAAAGATGAGAAATAAAAACTCAGACTAGGTATTAGTACTACGTGCAATCTTCCACACATTGTGTAGCGTTTATGTAAACTTCATGGGTTGGTTTGAGAGGTGACATTCATGTAAATTATGGGTGACTTTGATTGACATCCCTTGTAATTTATTGAAAGTTAGAATAAAATTTAGTTGTTGAATAGGGATTCATTTACCAGATGCTGTTGGTGAATTTGTTCCGGACCTTGTACACACTGCCCGTCATACTATAGGAGTTGGTCATGCACGAAGTTGTTACCCTTTATGGGGAATTGTGAACTAGTCTTAGTACATTTTTAACTCTTAAAATTTTAACTAAAATTTAAATTAGATCTTACTAGTTTATAGTGGTCAAGCAAAATGTGATTTCTCAACGTTAACAGCTTCCGTGACTTTTGAAGGATTTGAAAATTTCAACCTATCTGAGTTTTGTCTTTCGAGAGGATTTAGGGTTTCAACATTTCTGGGATTTCTGTGTCTTTCCGTTTCTGATTTTATCTGTGTTTGAGAAATTCGGGTCTCCATAGCCAAGTGTAGTGATGGTGGAACGAACACAATAAAAAAGCATAACAAGTTCCAGATTTTTAACCAGGTAAGGACAAAGTTCCTAGAACTACAAGCACTGCAAGAACGGCTTTGACAAAAAGAAGCTTGAACTTGACTTTAGAGGTTCCAGCCTCCTTGGGATATCTTTCTACCAAATCTTTTCATGCTTGTGAATGGCTATAACAAAAAGGGTCTCTTGCATTTTTCTACAATAAATATAATATTATGTCTAACTTGGAATTATCCCACAAAGAGCCATGCCTGAAAGGACGTAAGCACAAGGAAGCAGCTTTGCCCATGTACTGTGTGGCACCTGGACTTCATGACCAACAGTCATCGCAGTAAAAGCCGGTGTCTGATAAGAAAAGAGTTACTATGCATAGATAAAATGCTTGAATTTGAACTTTTCTTTCTTGGTATCCTGTGTCTTACTCATTACATTCACTAGCATTTGTTCAGAATATATATAGTCCAAAAAAAAATCAAGAAAGAATATAAGAATATAAATTTTATTAGTAAAGTTCAATTAAATAGGTATGTCTATATCTTTCAGAGTCACAATTGATTTATTTACTATTGAATAATTACGACCATAGTAACATCAATTTAAATTTAGAACAGTATATTTATATGTTCAAAATAATGTATTTATATGTAATTGTTAGTTAGAATATTTTTATTTAAATAGCTACTTTACCAAGTCTAACCTAATTTAATCATGATTTTAGTGGATTTAGAGTTCGAGAATTTTAAAGTTGCTAAAAAATGTATTTTATTTTATGATAAAACTAACTGTTATAGCCACATTCTAGGACATTGTTGTATCTTCTGTTTCAGGTTATAGATCTCATTGTCTTTCTCCATAATATGACACGATATCTAGAATAATCAAAGTGTGAACTTTTTCTGACAATATATGCTTAAATGCTATCAAATTGCTGAAGTTGTGAAACCTCATATTTATGTACTTAGCCCTGACATGATATACTTGATTTTTTTGCCAAATAAATGACAATTTGACTGTCACAATATATTTGAATTGCAACTTGATCAATTTTCACCTCTTTCAGTAGCCCTGTAATCCAAAATGCTTCCTTAACATCATTACCATCATGTATTCTACTTCAATTATAGATAATGCAATCATAGACTCTAACATTAATTTCCAACAAGCAGGCCCTCTTACAAAAGTAAAGACATAATCTGTAGTAGAGACTCCTTGTTATCCAAATCTCATGTGTTATTGGAATTTACACATCCCATAACAAAAAAACTCACCTTGCTAGTTACCAAACACAATCTCATAGTTTGACGTATCATTTAAGCACTTAAATATCCATTTATTGCTTCCCAATGCTATTTTTATGTTTGACATATACTTACTAACATCACTAACAACATGGGTCAAATCTAATATCGTACAAATTATTACAGATATTAAACATCTGGCAACATTAGTGTATGTTACTCTAGATATTTCATTGATTTTTACATTTGTTTTTGGGAACTAATTTAGGGAAAGCCTAAAGTGATTCCCAATGGAGTGCCTATAGGTTTAGCCTTACTCATTCTAAATATGTTTAGTACCTTCTTAATATAACTATATTAAGATAACCACATTTTAAAGAGCTTTTATCATTCCAAATCCCCATTTCTAGTATTTTATTGGCAATACCAAATCCTTTGTCTCAAATTTCTTTTCTAACAAGGTATTCAGTTCATTTACATCATGTATACTCTTTGCAGTAGTATATCATCCATATATAGTAGTAGAAAAACAAATGATCTATCATTAAGGCTCTTAGCATAGACGTAACAATTATACTCACTTTTTAAATAACTAATCTAGATTGTATAGGAGTTAAACCATTTATATCATTTATGAGGAGATTTTTTTTAACATATAAAGTGATACTTCAATTTACACACCATGCTCCTTTCTATGTTGACTAAACCCTTTGGGTTGCTTTGTATAAATTTGCTTCTCCAAATTACCATAAGAAGGGTTATCTTCGTCTCTAAAAACTATTGAGACTTTTTCCATTAATCTATTCCAAATTCATATTCTAATTAGTTATTAATGTCATCAAAGTCCTGATAAAAGTACAACTAATCATTATAGAAAATATTTCATCATAATCTGTCATGTTATGTTATGTATACCCTTTAGTTACTACTAAAACTTAGGAATTTTTTCTTTCTTTTTCTGGTGCTACTGACTTTCGCTTGTATACCTATTTGCATCTATAAGCCACTTCCTTGTAAGAAGATGCATGAACTCCCATGTATGATTTTTTTTCAAAGATTCTACCTCCACCATCATAACTCCCTGCTCTTGTATGTTCATATTCTCTTGAAAATTGATTAGATCCCTATTTCTTATGATGAGTGCAAATTATACTAAGTTTTTTTTGACCAAATCTGTTTCATGGACAAAATGATACGTCTCACTTTATAGCTATATTATATTGATGTTTTTCTTCTAACATTATTCTAACTTTCAAATTGAAATTTCCTATCTCTTTCAAGACTACTCTAAGTTAACCTAGTTTCACTTATACCTCCTTTATAATGCCCTCTATTGATCCCAACACATCCTCTCCATATATTTATTTTAACCTATGTTGTTCATTACACTGGAGAGCCATGGGTCCATGCATTACACACATGACAAGGCAGCGAAAGTATCATAATCAAAATTCCAACCCCATGACATCCCCAGAAAATCTAGAATCCATGTGTATGTATAAAACATATTATAAGAACATGAAATTACAACATATGTACCTTGCAGATATGCCTCCTTTCTTGAATCTTCTCCTTGTTTGGGTTGTAACAAACCCCAAATACCTTCCTTGGACTCAAGAGAACATGCAAAGATAAAGAAAAATTAGTGTATAAGGTTAGTTAGAGCACCAAACAAGGTGAGTTCAAGTAAATGTTCCAGTGAGAGTTAGATTAAAACCAAGTTACATGCAATTAATATCATGCAACAATTGCTTAAAAATGCTTGAATAGATCTGAAGATCACTCCTCTTAACTTTTAAAACTCATCTGGACCCTTAAACTCTCTATTGAGTGTGTTTTTGTGTAAAAATTCATGTGTACATAAGTGAAGAACTAACTTATGTACCATCTATCATTAAGTCAGTCATTATCGTGGCTTGCTTAATTGACAACCATGCACATTTTATTTTTTTCATCCAATCTTTTATACGTGTGACCCTTAGATTTTCAGTAATTTTGGTCACTTGAATTAACCATTAATCTGAACAAATTATGAAGGGTTTTTAATGCTAATTTACCATAATGTAAGTGAATTAACATTTGAACTTATCGATAGTTAATTATCTAACTTACGAACCTTTCCATAGTCAATTATCATGCAATTCGTCCATTTACCATCCTATATCCCATTTGGTTCGGAGTATGGGCTATGTATCAACTCCCACTAGATTGACTATATCAGATAATGTTAGTTCTTATCTTGGGATCTCATTACTTTTTGTGTCATTGAAGACTTTCTTTATGGAACACAATTGCTCTGACTAGAGACTCTCGAGTAATGACCCCAATAAGAGGTCGTGGGTATCATCTTTTTCCATCAAGAGTGGTGAATCCTTATTGGCTATCTAATTACCTTCGAATACCAATACCTGTACCTAATCACTACCCTATGAGTGACCTCATCTTGGTGCAATAAGGAATGGTGTCAAAGCATAGGATCAGTATCTAAGATATTATTGAGTACCTCAAGTATAATGATATTTGCACCACTGACATTTGATTGATCATCTATATAATAATCTCATAACGGTTCATCCGAAGTACTTACTACTTTTAGTAAACATCCATATATTAACTCTAAACATGTCATGCTTACAGTTTATGAGATCTACCGCTTGGTCAAATCAAAGAGTATAACATGTGCTAGTCTAACCGGATTAATAATGTCTTATCTCATTAATCCTATGACTAGGGATAATTTAGATACTAATGTAATTGCATATGATAGGAATCTCATTATCATGATCTCATTATGATTTCTTTCATCCTATGTTTTATATCATGGACTTCATTAATTCGATTTAAGAACAGCATCAATTCATACATAAATGAACATCAAATTAATAAAAATTTCCTTTTGTTTTATTAATCAAAATAAATTTTTTACAAAAGTTTTAAAAGTGATTGCCTTTAGAGCACTACTCCAATAATCTCTCATTTACACTAAAGTCAATTGCCTTTGTATCTAATACCATAGGCGAGTATACTAGAATCAAATCTCATTTAAAGAAATGGTTTAGTCAAAGGATCAATAATGTTCTAATCTATAGGCACTCTCTCTACCTTCACATCACCCCTATCAATGATCTCCCTGATAAGCTGATATCTCTTGAGTAAGTACTTAGATCTCTTATGAGACCTTGATTCCTTGGCTTGAGCAATAGCCCCATTATTGTCACAATAAAGCAATATCAGGTATACGATGCTTGAAACCACTCTAAGTTTCATAACGAACTTCTTGATCTAAATAACTTCTTTTGTCGCTTCCGTAACGACAATATACTCTGACTAGGTTGTTGAATCTGAAGTAGTCTCTTGTTTAGAACTATTTTAAACAACTGCTCTACCATTCAGTGTGAAAATAACCTGACTGGAATTTGGAGTCATTATGTTCAAATTGAAATTGGCATCTGTATTCCGCTCACTACGAGATCTCCATCTCTATATACTAAGAATACATCTTTAGTCCTTCTCAAGTACTTTAGGATATTCTTGACTGCCACCTAGTGATACTCACCAGGATCTGATTGATATCTACTCGTAATACTTAGAACATACAATACATCAGGTCTTGTACATAATCTAGCATACATGATTGATCCTATTGTCGAAACATATGAGATCAAACTCATACGTGTCCTCTCATCTTACATTTTTGGATGCATAAATTTTGAGAGTTTTATCTGTTAAGTCAAAACAGACTTCACGTATAAAATAATTTTGATAATAAACAAAGAGAAAAATACAGAAGAAAAGCAGAC
>JANITW010000002.1:22915656-22926564 GCA_027564335.1 Erythroxylum williamsii | reverse complement strand
AAACATAAACAAGTAGAAACTTACTTGATTCAAGCTTTAAACCTTTGAAAATTCTCCAAGAAACTCCAAATCCCAAGTTATGCTCACCCACGGCAATCTCTCGTTTTCTCACCGATTTTCATCTTCTCAACCTCAAGGCTTCAAGCAAAGCTACGGTGGAGAAGGAAGCAATCTTTGCAAGAAGAAAAATGGAAAAGAAACAAGCAGGATGGAGATCACGATGGAGGAGAAGAGAAGAAGCAAATCGATTTTCCTTCAAAGCAAAAGGGGACGGGTATCGACGGAGGCAATTTCAAAGGTAAGGCTTATATATAAGAGATTTAAAGGCTAAGGGCATGTTTGGCTAATCATCTGCCACATGCCCAAATCTTAGGGTCTAACAATCCGATTCTTATTCTATTTTTCTCCCAATTTCACAATAACAATTAATAATAAATCCTAAAATCATAATTCAAATTGTCTCGCCCCAATTGCCACTCAATTGCGGAACCGGAATCCAATTAATCAGCCTTTAAGTCATTTTTCCGGTCCGGACTCGATTCTCTAAAAATTCCGAAAAAATTTCCTATAAATCCACAAAATTAATAAATACCCATTCTCATACTCAAATTTCAATTTCCAATCCTCTAATTCCACTTTTCATTCCAATTCCATATTCAAAACCTGATCTGTACAATTATAACCAAATTTCCACTTTACACGATTTAATCGGGAAATTGTCATACATGTATGTACATTCATATGCTTGTGCAATAATAAATCATTTACCAATGACTATAGAAACTATAATGCATGTGCAATGCCACATTTGCCTGTACTCAATCCGGACCCGATCCAAATTACCGATATACCCATCACATCGGTAACGAGATGTTACAGTGTAAGGTTAGAAGATAGACGCTGCGATTTTATGCTGGTTCACTCCAAATCTTAGGCTACATCCAGTCCTTAGAGTTCGTCTTCAATTTCACTATACTTCTTCAATTTTACAAGTATTATTTCTTTCCTTCCACAGCCTCTTCAGGTCTCTTACCAAAGCCTCTTTAGGTCTCTTACACAAAGTATTCTTTATGCTATCTTAGCCTCTTCACGATCTTAGCCTTTTCTTTCTCTCACTAGAAAGCTATTGTGAGCTTTTTGTTACAGTAGAGTTTGCTCTCTTGTATTGCACTTTGAATACAGAATTTTCTAAGTATGTAAAACTTGAAAGCTCAAAATTGAAAGTTGTTTAGCCTTTGACTATGACTATTTTTTATAGCCTAAGTCTCCAACTGCTTCTTGATAATTGCTTGTTGATTCTTGTAGAAATGTTACTTAGTTGAGTTCTGTAACTAACTCCAACTAACTAACTGTCTTACATATTAGAGTATCTTCATCTATGTATCGTCTGTGTTTTGCTTCTTTTGTGCTGACGTGTGTTTCGCTTCTTATATATTTTGCTACTTTTGTGTTTTTTGCTTCCTCTGTGTTTTTCGCTTCTTCTATATTTTGCTTCTTCTGTGCTGACGTGTCGTCTGTGTTTTTGCTTCTTCTTTGTTTTGTTTTTTCTATGTTTTGCTTCTTCTGTGTTTTTCGCTTCTTCTGTGTTTTTCACTTCTTCTGTATTTTGCTTCTTCATCTGGGATGACTATATGATATTTCTATTTTTCTGCACGCTTAACACTCTTATCAAAACAATTCATTTATTTCTAATATTATTATTATTTTATTATCACCAAAATTAATAGGCGTGAAGTCTTCTTGACTTAACAGCTCATGAAAAAGACGGTTACTATATGTGTAAATAATATGCAATTTTATTTAAATTGACTATCTTAATGAATACTAAAATTATGACTTATAAAAGCGTGTTTATTCTTATCATCATCTTTTTACATACTAATTCAAATATATAATTAATGATGAAGTGAAGTAATGATGGATAGATTCAATTAAGTCAAGATATTAGTTCATAAAATTTAATAAACAAGATTATAATAAGCTTAAGAAAATCATTAAAATCATTAATTGCTTCCTCACACTTAAAGTTGTAAATTGTCCCCAATCTATAAAATATAAGTATATTGAATAAGTGAGAAGGTGAAGTGGTACTCTCCTGAGTAAGACGATTTTCGAGATTTTCCATTCAATATTAGACCAACATCCTTGCAAAATATAAAAAAAGGGATAAAAAGATAAAATAACAATAGAGAAGATAAAAATGAAATATGAAACTAGAAATAACATAAAATTTAAAATAAAACTTATCCTAATTCATGGATTGCCTCCTATAAAACACTTGTTTAACGTCATTATCTCAATGTACGATGCACTTTGCCCTCATCTTGGGTCTTGATTAGTGACTTGTTTCCACCCGTTTCTCCACATGAAGGTTTTGTGTAAGCATGCCATATGTTGCAAGATAATAATAAGGGCATAATTGATTAGACTAATAACACCAATGGACTCTATTAATGTTTTTTTAATGAAAAACTGTTTAAAAAATAAGGAATAACAAAACTTCTTGAATAGTCAGTTGATGCACGCAATTTATCTTGGAGGAAGTGGGAACCTTGTGTACTTAAGGTGACGATCAATGTCTCCTCAGTAGTTTCCTTATTTGGTTCCTCTATCAGTGTTTTTGCAACTAACTTTGTCCATTCTTATTTTTCTTCTTCTTGGACAAAGGTTTCTGGCTTATCTTCTTCAATTACTTCTTGCCACTTCTCTACTTCCTCTTCTTGGAAAAAGGTTTCTTCTTCTTCTTCTTCTTCATCTTCTTTTAGACTAGACAAGCCCTTTGCATCTCTCAGATAATATCTTTGCTACTTGGTTGATTCGATTCACTATGTTTTGTATATGAGCCTTTGTTTTTTGATGCCTTATGTTTGATTCTTGAATAAAATCAGCTATCATATCTTTCAAAGTACCAATTACCTCCTTACCTTCTTAAAATGTATCCTTATTCATGAAATGAACCGTCATCTCTTCTTGACTCTGAGACATTAGGGATGTTAGATAGTATATGGTATTATGTTCGTCATATCCAGGTAAAGAAAATTGCACCTCGAATTCACGTCAGCTAACTACATGCTTGACAAAATATTCTATTAGTTTATCGGTAATAATTTTATATTGTTGCTCTTATTGTACATATTCATTTAAAGCATAGTTAGTCCATCCATATACGTAAGGTTTGCTCTATTCTAAATTAAACATGTTCTTGTATGATGCACCTTGAGTTTGGTTATACATATTTGGTTGCTCCCACATATAATTTAATGTCTGACATTCATAATTGTAATTATTACTCCCACAAATGTTGCAACATGACATAGGCATCGGTTGAGCTTCCAAAAACATGTGAGGAGACTGCTCTTTACAATATGTATTACATACTGCAAAGACACATCGTAACTCCCATAAGAGTATTGTCTGATCTATCCTTCCATTATGAGTTGTGGTTAGGATGTTAAACCTTGATCCCTAAAATAAACCACAAACACACTGTTAATGTAGAGATGTTCAAAAGATAATTAAACTAATAAGTCAAGAATATGACAAGATACAATAAAAATAAAATAAAATAAAATAAATACAAAAAGTAATGGCTAGAGTAATAGCATCCAGGTATTACTAATATTATTGTCACTAGCAACAATGTCAAAAAATTGATTGGCTCTAAACTTAATCGCAAGTGCACGATATAGCTGTAGCTAGGATAGGCAAGTATAAGTCGATCCTATGAAGACAATGATTACTAGTAATTACCTCTCTTCTATTATCTAGCCTATAAATTGGATTTTTTTTTTAATAAAGAACATAAAACTTAAACAATTAAAATAAGCAATAAACAATAACGATTGGAGAAGAAATTGCGTAGAAAACTATCAATATCAAAAATTAGTGTTTAGTTAATGAATCCCCCTAAAACTATTAGATAATTAAACTTTTTCATGTAATTCTTTATTTATTATTGGATCATGAAAATTCCTATCTTATGTTAGTAAATCTCTCGAGACTACTAACAACTAATCTGTAGGTTTATTAACCGAAATTATTTAGGTTAAAGTTTCTAGGATTGCTTGATCAATTTGTGAATGCAGTTATTAGTTTTTACTCTAATCCAGAAGATTTATGTCAAACTATCTCTAGGTTTACAATCAAATCTTTTTAATTATAGTAGATCTATTCATCAAGATTTTTCAATCTTTATGTTATGAAATTAGATTATGTACTAATATTTTGGATCTATAAGAACATATATAAAACACATAATTGAATCAAAATAGATCAATCAAAACAATTGCATTAAATAGAAAAATCTAAATATATTATAGCCCAAATTAGGGTTCATCACACCTAGACATTAATAAGCGTTTTGTTACATGTAATAGAAAATGAAATCAGAGATAAATTGGAAGAAACATGAAAAGAAAACAAAGAGTTCATAATTCTAAGTCTCCCTTCTTTTTTATCGAATGTTCTTACAAGTTTAAGGTTTTACGTTGCAATATATTTTTGATGATTTCTTCACGTTATCAATGTCTCTTGATCAATTATGTTTCCTAAATAGTATTCACGTTTAGAATCAGCTCGAGAAGTGTGCTCTTCCCGTTTGCCTCTACTCACATACTTTATAGCAAATCATAGAGTTTTTGGAACATTCATAGCGTGTATCAATCCATATAGCTCTAAAAACAATTAAAATTATGACTTAACATATTTTGATAGACTTACACAGCCGTATATCTCTTAATTGCTTCAAATCTTCATTTTATACTACAATTGCACTCAAATTCTTCCCTTTTTGGTCCATGAAGGCAATTATCACCTATGAATGCACTAGGAGCGAATTAAGTACCAAATATATAAGAAAACTATAAAATATCAAGGAAAATACATCAAATATGGGTAGATAATTATATTCAAATTAGCATTGATCAATGATTGAATTCATTAGCATTAAATAATTCTTTGGAATATTAGGGGCATGAATGAATCCTTCAAAAGGCAAATTATTAAAGACCTCATTTTAGAGAAACGTCCTATCCTATTAGGACTACGAGAGACTAAAATAAAACCTTGTAAACTTTAGAGCTTAATGAGATTCATTGGTAAAAGTTGGGACTTTGGCTTGAATCATGAAAATCATTATAATGGTATAATTTTATTTTCAGACAACTGGGAGAAGGTCCAAGTGACATTACAATTTAGCTCAGATCAGCATGTTCATCTTAATTGTAGGCTTGTTAATTCAGGTATTTCTTTAGATGTCTCCATTATTTGTGCTTCCAATTTTGAATTTCAAAGAGCTAAAATATAGGAATATTTAACAACCATTAGCAACTCAATGGCAAATCCCTAGATCATAGCAGGAGCTTTTAATTATGTTCTTTTCCTTTTTCAAACTCAAGGTGATATGGTTAATCTATCTAATTTGGGCAGAGAGCTGGAAAAGGTGATCACTAAATTGAAGGTAACTAACTAAAGTATGTTGAGAATATGTTTACATGGAGTAACAAACAGAAAGGAGGAGCTCTAATTAGGAAAAAACTTAACAGAATCTTGTCTAACCAAAGCTGGACGAGGTGCTTCCCAAACTCCTATGTTCTTATTGGAGCTCTTTTATGCTCAAACCATTATTATATGGAGATCCAAGATTTTACTCCCATAAGGACTACTAATGCTCCTTATAGGTTCTTCAATTTTCTTAGTAAAAAAGAAGGATTCATGGAGGTAGTTATTAAAACTTGGAAAAGAAATGTCTCTGGTTATAAATCCTACTAGTTCATGAGAAAACTACATTTACTAAGAGCCAAACTTAAGCAATTTTCTAGTACAGGGTTCTTCAAACAGAAAGGTGACTACAACAAGCTAAACAAGAGTTAAAAGTGATTGAAATGCCTGCTATATTGATTCTAATAAACAAGATTTGCAATATAAAGAGATTAGGAAGCTTGAGGAATATAACAAGGCACTACTTGATCACAATTCCCTACTTACGTGAAAGGCAAGCAATATATGGATCAAGGAAGGAGAATCTAACTCCATGTTTTTCCACAATTCAATAATGGTAGAAAAAACACAAAAAAATCCGCTGCTTACTTGACCACATATCAATTGGTGACTATAATATTTTGATTGAAAGATTGGTGTCTAATTTCTTTGTCGAGTTGTTAACTTCAAACAATGTTATTTAGATTTTTTATGTAGGAACTAATGATATTGATTAGACCTTTGCCCTCCTAAATCAACTTAGACCTAATCCAATTGCCAGCTACTACCCAGGAAATCAGTGAAGTTCTGTTTTCTCTCAATTCGAGAAAGGCCCCTTAGCCTGACAAGTACAATACCTATTTCTTCCAAAATAATTGGAACATCACAGGCTAACCATAAGTGGAATTTGTTCGAGAAATCTTACATAATGAGAATATGTTGAGGGAGATCAATGCTACTCATATTTATATCATCCCCAAAATTCCAAATATCATTTCTCTTAATGATTTTATGCCTATATGTTGCTATAAATAGTGTACAAGGTGATTGCAAAGCTTTTAGCCAATAAGCTTAAGGATCCTTTTAAGCAACTAATTCATCTCTTACAAGGAGCTTTTATCCAAGGTAGATCCATCTTAGATAACATTTTACCCATGAAGGATTACAACATTGAGAGTTCTATCAAATGTTGTGTTATAAAAGTAAACTTCACTAAAGAATTTGACAACATTAATTGAAACTTCATTCTCAGTAGTCTAAAGTGCCTTGGTCTCCCTCCAAAGTTTCTCTTATATATCATAGATGTCGTTCATGCCCTTCCTATAGTGTACTTATTAATAGCTCCCCTTCTAGGTAGTTTAAAGGATAAATGGGGTAAGGTAGGGGGGTCCTTTATCTCCATATTTGCTTGCCATCTCAATGGAAATTCTCAAATCAAATATTGATGGAAGCCCTGATTTTATTTGCCATTATAAATTTGAGGCGCTCCAACTAACTCATCTCAATTTTGCTAATGATTTAATGTTGTTTTGTGCTGCTAATCCGAAATCCATGTCACTTTTGGATAAATCACTAATAGAGTTTTGTAAGATATCGAGTTTGAGAGTTAATTCTATGAAAAGCAAAATATACTTTCTTAGAGTTGTCCCTAATACTGAAAGTTTAAAGAACATTTTTTATCTAAGTATATAAAATCTTCCCTTCAAATATTTAAGGGGTTCTAATCTCATCCAAGAAGTTATAGATATTTGCTTGCTTTTGAAAGTCTTGTCATGATCATATATCTTTGACTCTTGTTCTTCTACATACGCATTCCATATGAAATTAGGAAAATAATTGGGAGCCATTATTTTGGTGGGATATTTCATATCGACTAAATTACACTTGCATACATAGCAACCTGCTTACAGTTGTGTGGAAATATGGGCCATAATTACAATTCCAATTTCACAAAAGAGCAATAGATGATTTGTAGTGTAAAAACAGAGTAATTTGTGCAGGATTAATGCAGTCTGGATTAAAAAAAAACAAAATTTGAAGTGTATGTTTCTATTTGTCAAGTTGCATGCTTAAATCCTCCAATTGATCATCCTGACTCATTCGTCCGAAATGCATGTAAAGGATAGATCATGTGTATGTTTTTTATGCTAACATAGTTTTTTAACTTTTTACATGCATTTTTCTTTATGATTGCATCAAGAGAAAGCATTTCTAGAAGGGAAGAGATGGCCAGACGTGAATTCCAATTTATCATGACTAGCAACTTGCTTTCTGAATTTTGAGTTCGTGTGCTTAGTTATGGTAATTTTGGGAATTAATTTTTCCTTAAATGTTCTTGTTTCTCTTGCATGTCATGTAGACAAGAGGTTGTACTACCAGAAAATGATATTGCATTCAATGAGGTTATTATTCAAGATCAAGAGCAGGGAATCGAAGATATTCATCAGCTGATTAGTGGAGTGAATGAGATATTTAAAGATCTAGCCATCTTGGTCCATGAGCAAGGGTTAATGATTGGTGAGCATCTTCTCTAAGCCGTCATACATTTTTTTAATGATTTCAAATGATTTTTTCGTAGGGTTCATAGAGATTGCTATGCGTAATATGTAAAGGTTTTTGTTGTGTTGTCGTCTTATGGGATTTACCGTAAATACTGATTTTTCTGTGCTAGCTAATGTAATTACTATTTGGTCGGGTCGGTCGTGCAGGGCCCGAACCCAATCAAAATGACCCGTGGGCCGATCGGTCCATTCTTCAAAGATTAGTCTCATATCTAATGGCTATGTCAGGCCCAAGCCCGATCCATGCTCTCCTTAGCCCGTTGCAGGAACCTTCAAGCCGAAGCTCTTGCAAGAACCAACCAACTCCATGGATCCAAACGGCAACGTTCAGTTCCGCCAAAACACGGCAGAACCAATTGGCGCCCACCGTGGGGCCCGACATCAGGGCACCACGTCCAGAAACACGTAGATCAGTCAGGCGGCAGCAGCTAATCCTGATGTAGCCGCTGTTGCGGCTCAGGCATTACAACGGATAGGTTTACAGCTACCTGCAACCCTGCCGCCTGCACATCATGTTTCCCGCATGGAATCTTCAGACCCGAATGATTAACCGCAACCTCAAAAATTGGAACAAGAAGAACATAGCGTAGCTTTGGAGGATAACGCTGCACTCAATATGCCCCCGAATCTCCAACAACAATCAGATGCAGATCCTCTTCCGCCTGTACACACCTCCCTCACCCAAAAACAGATTGAGGAAGCGGTCGATCTGTTGATTCGCTAGACTTTACAGTCTCAGTCGGCACAACAGCAGCCGTCTGCACGGCAGACCATACGGCAGATCAGCATGAAGACCGATCGCCACCCTACCGGAGCCCTAGAAAAAATCATGGACGATCGGATCAATGCGGTAATGAGCTTCTGTCCGGATCGCCCAACAGCTCAGTACAGCTCTCCCTTTACTCCGGCAATCTTGGATAGTCTCCCGACGCCCGGCACCAAAATACCGATGCCCAAAAAGTACACTGGAAAGACCGACCCCCTGGACTACCTACAACACTTCCAGTCGATGATGAATCTGCACTATGTTCCAGACGTCATTCAGTGTAAGGCTTTCTGTACGGCCTTTCAAGAGGGAGCTTGACGGTGGTTCAATAGCTTACCTCCGAGCTGTATCACGTGCTTTGAGGATTTTAGACTGCTATTCCTCAACCAGTTCGCCACAAGTAAGCGGCCGCAGAAGACGACCTTGGAAGTGATGCAGTTGACACAAGGGAGGAACGAGAGCTTACGGGAATTCATTACTCGGTTCAATAATGAAGCGGTCGAGGTCCCTGACTTCACCTGCTCGTCCATGTTGGCAGCGCTTATGAACAACACGAGGGATGAGGAGTTCAAGAAGTCATTAGCCCTCGATCAGCCCCGATCTATTCAGGAAATAAGAAACAGGGCGGATAAGTACATTCAGCTCGAAGAAGTGCTGAAAAATACAAAGCGTCGGACGGACGATCGCTCGCCAAATGACAGAGCGAATGGTTCGCACAAGCGACAAAAAGGCCAATCGAACTGGAGAAAACCAACCGATCGACAGGGATATCGACAGGAGTTCACCTTGCTCAACAGACGATATGCATAAGTACTGGCGGCCATGAGAGCGGATGAGGAAACTATCCGAGAACCCGATAAGATGAAGACTCCCTCCAAGGATAGGAACCCTGATTTATATTGCCGTTTCTACAAAGACATCAGTCATGACATAGAAGATTGCTGGCAATTGAAAAGAGAAATCGAATTCCTCATACAAAGGAGAAGGTTAGGCCGATTTGTAAAGCACGAGCAAAATGTCGATCGAGATAACGAGCATAAGAGCCGGTCGACCCAATAACAAACGACAATATTGGAGGCGGAATGATAGAAATGATGGAAGGAGGCAGAATACGAATACAGGTGATCGACGCGAAGAGAGAGGACGATCAAGGGCAAGAGGCGACAGGAATGATGGGCAACAAGATGACCGACCGGTGAGGGTCATTAACATGATATTTGGAGAAAATACAGCAGGGGGATCCACCGCTAAAGGAAGAAAGAGATATGCCAGGCAGGTCGACAAAGACTCGTCAACCAAAAGAAAGAGAGAGAACGACGGGATGATATCGTTCGACGAATCTGACCTTGATGGTGTAAGTTATACCTAGCCGTTATACCTAGCTGTTATACATTTTTGGGTGACAAAAATACGTATGACTACTGTTCACAAATACGGTTACTGTTCACAAGCACGTACAATCACTGTTCACAAATACGTACAGTCACTGTTCACAAATACATACAGTTACTGTTCACAAATACGTACGATTACTGTAGACTGACACTGTTCACAATTCACTATTCACCGTCTTCAACCTCCGACTCTGAAACTTCTCTTTTTTTCTTTTTTTTTCACTTTCCTTTAACTTCTTCACTTTACAACTAACCTATTTAGCAATTCTAACCTAGCAGAATTATCCTAAGCTTCAAACATGATAAATCTAAACAAAAACAAAAACAAAGATGTAACTCGATAAACGAAACTTACCAGATTTCCAACGAAAACTCCAATAACAGGTGTTGGTGAGTGAATGACTTCGCTAACTTTACTAATGGATGGGTAAGGGAGATATTTGGTGAGGATTAAACGATACTTAGTCGATTTAAAGTGTTGCGAGTAGGTTTAGATTGCGATACAGCTAATATACAGCTAATAGTCTAAATAGTAATAAATAACCAAAAACATTGTTATGAATCTTAGTTGTAACAATTACCCAACAAATACCCAAAAGTTGCAGAAGGCTTCCGAAAATTTACCAAAATTTCGTCAGAAAATAATGACTCTCAAAATAAATTGGCAACTCAAAACTAATCCTCCATTAATTTCTAAAAATATTTGAAG
>JANITW010000002.1:22722714-22737169 GCA_027564335.1 Erythroxylum williamsii | reverse complement strand
ACCCTGATGAGAACTATTCATAAGACAATGAGCATACTTTGCAATAAATTCCGTACACCGGTTAGCCTCCCTAGGCACGTACTGGATGCTCACCCTCCAATCTCGACAAAGAAGCTCTTGAATACTGTTTAATAGATGCCCATTGTTGTTCATAGCTTCTCCATTTAGAACTGATTGATGGCCAATTCGCAGTCATACTCCACCAAGACATCCCTTATCTCTTAACTTTAGGCAAAAAGTAATCCATGAGAAATTCTCGAAAACTTAGTTTTAAGAATTAAGCCCCTACCAATATTCATAGCGAAACCCTTAATCAAAAACCATCATGGTCTCTCATCAAACCACCTTTAGTAGATAAACAATTATTTAGGTTGATTGCTCCATCCACATTCATTTTCAAACAACTACGTAGAGGAGATTGCTATTTTCTTTCCCTAGCCTGTTGCACACCAATCTGACTAATGGAGCATTCCTTATGGGCTATATTAATTTCATAAACTCTATTCCGAATGTCTTTGACTTGCATAGAGGGGATCGATTCCTTTTTCTGGAAAATATTCATGTTCCTCCAATTCTATATGCTCCAAGCTGCAACCCCAAAACAAGTATCCCAATCACCATACACACTGAAACCCCATTTATTTCTCAAGTTTTCCCTTAGCAAACTTTAAAAGGCAAAGAAAAAACTTTGTTATAGTAATCCACACGCACTAACTAATTCCACACCAATCTTGCCCATTTACAATCCCCTAAAGCATGAATTAATGTCTCCTCACCCTGCTCACATATTTGGCAACAAGAATCATGAGTTATATGCCTTCTGGCTAGATCCCACCCCTTGCTACTAATCAAAGAGAAGTTTTAATCCTCTTGGGACCTTCCACTTCCAAACTCACTTCCACTCGTTCCTTCTTATATGTGCTTCATCCTCCATTAAGGCTATATACGTTGAGTTAATGATGAAAAGTCCATTAGCAAAATGTCTCCAATAAAACTTGTCCTCGCCTTCCCTGAATCAAGGAATCATACCAGAATTTAGATTCATAAGAATACCATTAGGAAGCCACAATCTAACTTGCTCCAATGCTAACTCTCGTCCTATTTCACAAAATCACTAACTGGCTTGTTCAAACTATTCTTTGGAATTTCACATATCACACAATCAACCAGAGGATTCACATTGATCGACCATCTATCAGTTCATAATCTAGTAGTATGGCCATTGTCGAGAGTACGAGCTAAGCCATCATAAAGTTTAACTCACACAAAGCTGATAGCTTTCTAAAAAGGAGAGCCTTTCTTCTTAATCTCATAAGGCACAACTTCCCGAATTCCATATTTTGCCCTTAAAGCCTGAACCCATAGTTTATCTGTGGAATTAATTAATTGCCATCTAGCTTTCATAATAAAAGCGTCATTCATCACTCGAAGCTTTCTTAAACCCAAGCCGCCATTCTCTTTGCTTCTCACATATCATTCCTCGCCATTAAACTCAGCTTTCGAGTACTATGACAAGAGCCCCAGATAAATTGATGAACATACTATTCAATCATATGACAAATATAATATGGTATTTCAGCTGTTTGCATGGCAAAGAAAGGAAGACTCTGCAACACCGTCTTCGCCAACGTAACACGGCCTGCTAATGAAAGGCTTGAAGCAGTCCAACCCAACAGCCTCTTATGAAATTGCTCTAAAATTCTTGTATAGGTTCTACTGGTGATTCTACCATGTAGAATTGGCATGCCCAAGCAACGGCCTATATCATCTGTGACCTGAAAATCGAGCCTTTTAGTTAGCTCTACTTTTAACTGCTGCTTAACATTTTTTGAAAAGAAGACTACTGTTTTAACAGTGTTGACTCTCAGCACTAATTGAGTTCAAAAATCCTCCACCAACTTTTTAGCAATCCTTACTTGTTCTTTGGAGGCTTAAGCAAAAAACAAAAGATCATCAGCAAAAAATGATAAGAAATAGGAGGGCTTTTACTGTTAAAGCGAAATTCCATTATCCATTCTTCACAGCCCCAAACAAGTTATTGTGCCAGACTCCATATATATAATACAAAAGGATATGGCAATACAAGATCACCTTGATGAATTCCTTTCCCTGGACCAAAAGAATCAGAAACTTCACTATTAATCAAAATTCTCATACTTGACGATGTCACGCCCTCCATAATTATATTTATCAATTCTCTGGGAAGTCTCGCTTTACTTAAGGTGTCATGTATAAAATCTTATGAAAATATATCATACGTTTTTTCCAAATCCACCTTAATTGTCATAAAATCCTTTTGCCTAATGTTTCGTCTCATAGAATGAATAACTTCTTAGGTAAGGATGATAATGTATGTTATTTGTCGTCCATACACAAAACTCGTCTATGTTGATCCTATAATCGAAGGAAGCACACCTTTTAATCTATTAACTTTATAGAATCAACTCTTTCGCAATTTTTGAGCTCTAAAGATCTCCGTCACAAAATGACAAGTAGATGGACCTATCACATTCTTAACATTTTTTAAAGAATATAGGACTTATTTCATCTAGTCCTGGAGCCTTTATTGGCTTTATGTTGAAAAATAGCACTCCTTATTTCCTCATCTGCAACCATCCGCACCAAATTCTTCATTGCCCTATCATCAATATTAGGGAAAAGACTAGCCATTCCGTCTTTAATAGATACATCTGTGATAAAAGTAAATAAATTGATAAAATACTCAACAATATGTCTTCTCAATTTATCACTTTAGAGCACATTTCCCCAACTGTCCTTAAGAGCATCCATTATAATAGTTCTTTCTTTCTAGATCACTTTACGATGAAAAGATGATGTATTTCTATTGCCATTTTACAATCCAGTCTAAATAAGATTTTTGTTGCCAATAAACTTCTTCCTGAGCTAGCACAAGAACCAACTCCCTCTTTAACTCATCTTCCAATTTATCAAGATTGGACATCTTGTGCAAAGCTAGAGCTCTTTAAACACCACCCAAACGATGCATCAATATTTCTTTCCTTTTAAAAATATTACCAAACTCTTCAACGTTCCTCCTTGATACTTCTTCAACAAAATATTTCTTGTTATTGAAATAATCACCATTTACTTTCCTCATAAAACCCATAAAGCTATTATCCATCAACCAAGGAGCAAGAAATTGGAACCTTTTTTTTAACTGACTCGTTATTTGCTTATTCAATGTTCTAGTAAAAATGGGACAGTGATCAGATCTGACTCTCGGAATGTGGACAACAGTGGTGTTTGGGAAATTATCAACAAATAAAGCATTGCTCACCGCTTTTACGAACCTGACCTCTTAGCCAGGTAAAATTTTGCCCTTGAAAACCAAGATCAATCATCCATGCATTGAAAAACCACTCTTGAAAAAGCTTACAAGCTCCCCTCTTCGATGAACCCCATCTTTTTTTCTGAGTCATGCAAGATATAATTAAAGTCCCCACTAAGCCAACTATAGGTCAGTAATCTAACTTCCTAATATAAGAAGATTCGGCCAAATACTCTTTCTAGCCTGAGTATTCCAACTTACATAGACAACAATTAGAAAAAGTTTGTGTTCAACTATCTACAACACCAAATGAATATATAGAAAATTATTCTAAAAAATTCTGATGCTCAAGTTATCGTGCCAAAGAATCCAAATGCCTCCAGCAAAGCCTTTAGCTTTAATTCTATGGGATTGAACAATGCCACTTTTATGAATGACTTCATCCGCTTTCATTCCAAAAACTCGAGTTTCCAACAATGCAATAAGATGAGGATGATATATTTTACAAAGATTACAAAGAATCCTTCTAAATTTTGAGGGTGCCGCCCCTTGACAGTTCCACTTTGCAGAACTAAAATCCATAAAATTTAGAAATTATGACTTCATATCCAAAGTCCACTTATTTCCATTTTCAATATCAATATATTCCTCTTTACCATCATTCGAGGCACCTGACGAGACCTTATCTTCGTCCATGTTCTCATCATTGACATCAACACCTTCCTTATCACTTTTCTCCAAATAAGTTCTCTGAGGATTGAGATGTAAATTTGGAGGGATGTCTTCTATGTCAACACCATTCCATAAACCAAATCCTGAATCGGGATCTGGTGGTTTACTAGAGCTTGGTCTATCAAACGTTGGGTGACTATGTTCTTTTAGATTTCTAGTCTAGTTTGATAAGATAACAATTGAGTATTTTGTTGGTTAAAATTGTTATGGGTTTTTGCTTTAAGTCGGTGGCTTCATGGTTGAGTTTTTTGCCAAGAATTTGGTAGGCACATGACGATTCCATTGGTTGGGTATTATATGCTAAGGGATTTACATATGAAGGAGTTGCTTAGGAGGGAGTTACATGGGAAACTTTTGTATGGTTTGTTTTACTAGTTTTGCTAATTAAGGAAATGAGCTTTTATATTTGGATCAACTAATGCTAGTTATGGAAAGTATCATCTATCAGTGTATTTCCCACCAGATTTCTTTCCCAAATCTCATCCTTACGATTTTCTATCACATCAAATATTGAACCTTGCATTCTAGACTCACAGAAAACATCCCCGATATAATCGGGTCTTTCTTTTAACAATTTCTTCACTTTCAACAATCATCCAATGGTCATAATTTTGCTTCATTGGATCTGTCGTACTGGCTATCGGTCCTTCTCTTTCAGTGGCCACAGCAGCCACATTACTATCCCTGTTCAAGTTGCCATTCTCCTCACCCTGTTTTTCATTTTCTAGACGAGTAGTTAACAGATGCCCATATTTCCCACAAGTAAAGCATATTGCGAGCAAACCTTCATCCTCCACCTTTAGTATAACTCCATCCACCATAATTTCGGACACTAAAGGCTTACTTAGATTAATTTCAATTGCTAGTTTAGCATATTTTTCTCTTGAAACATTTCGATAAAATAATGAATCTTAATGACATTCCCAATTAACAATCGTACCATGCTAAGCATGCTTTTTACAACAACATTTCGAATTACATGATCCTTCCTCTAAAGTCCCACATCCATATATGAATTGTGAGATAATGTCCAAGAATATCCAAGGGCGTCCCATTAATATGTACTATAAATCATTATCACCGTCAAACTTTATTAGGAAAAAATCGTTCTCAAGATTGATGATCTTAAAATCTCCCTCAGTTTTCCATAGTGCCTGTAGTCTATAATGTAACGCCAATTCGATGCCCTAACAAATTCACAATAATGGCTTTCCTCCAAGGCTTTTCCAATAGACCCTGAATCTTTTCAGAAAACTGAATTGAAGGAATAGGTCCCTCTTTGTTGATTATCACGTCCTCATTCATCAACTCCAACTCCTGATCATCTTCAAACTGATTCTGGTCCTCTAGGTTATTCTTTTTTAAAAGAGTACCATGAAAGGTCCGTGGGAAAGGAATATCTTCATCTTCTCCTTGATTCTAAAAAAAAAAATCTTAGTGCTTAGATTATCCTCTAATAGAGGGGTCGGCTCCTTGAGTTTTCCACTAGTGTCCTCTATATCAAACATTCTAGTAAGGTATGTTTTCCACCAATGCATTAGCTCCTAACCTCCTCAACCTTGCACCAATGCACTAGCTCCACTGTAATGTCACTAACCACCAACTTTTCATTGCCGCCATGTCTCTGCATTCCAAACTCTCCCTATAGCCTACTAAAACCAATTTCCATTGTCCTGCGACCCGACAATCTTATATTATTATTTGTTTGGTTATTTGTGTGTTTTTTAGTTATGTTTGTTCTGCTACTTATGAGTTGTAATTTATGTGATCTAAGAATGGTCTGGGTTAAAAGAAAAAGAAAGAAAGAACTTTCCAATAAGGAGCAGTTGGGTTTATTAATGTCATCACAACTCACCCATTCACTTGATGTATTAGTCAGTATCACCCTCTAAAAAGCAACAAATTCTATAAATTAGAATGCAAAACTTGGATGAAGATGATGATGATAAAACAAATGCTTAAATTATAGTTGTCTAAAAATTGATAGTTATATTAGATAGGGATTATAAGGAGTTAAGATATCCATCACAGTGATACATAAAAATATAGCTTGGCAGTTCAAAATTTAAATATAATTTTAAAAACTTATGACAATATCATAATGGATTTGATATTCTAGCATGTGGTTGTATTACCAGAAAAAGCTATATAATTATCTTCTTTTTTAGTTTAAGAAATATGTTCAATTCTTCAAATTTACAAGCTAAATTCTCAAATACATTATTGCAATTACTAAATATGACATGAAAAATAAAATATTTAATATAAATGCACAAGTAACATGCAATTAACTTAATGGGATGACCAAGTTTAGCTATCCTTTCTAATTTTGCCAACACCAACCAAGGCTATTAAGTTCCTGGTGAGAATAGATTTTTTATATGAAGCTATTAATTTAATTTTAATATATTAATTTATTATCTTTATGAAAGAAAGTTTAAGTACTCCTAATAATATATCCTCTTTAAGTGCGAGAAGATTCGATGATTTAGCTAGGGTTTATGCTAAATTTGTTCTTAGTATAAAGAAGCTTATAATTTATCTGTATTGTAATAAACATTTGAAATGTTGGGGAATCAACAAATTAAAAAAGCATTTAACTGGGATCAAAGGTAATGTGAAGCCTTATAAGAAAGTTAGTCATGATGTGCAATGAAAAATGAAAACTTAACTTGAAGAATATTAAAATAAGAAAGACAGAAAGTAAAGGTTGAACTATGAAATTGGTAGTGAAAGTTCATTTTGCAGTGGTCAACATGATACTGACAATATTGAAGGTGGTATTCCAAACCAACAAGAAGGGATTTCTACGACTAATGTGAGGAAGAGAAGAAGACATATATCAAACTTTTTCTCCTTAAACAAATCTTAAAACTCAACCTTCAATTTGCAATGGCTTACAATCTAAAGAAGCAACTCATAATATGGATATGGCAATGACTGACTGGTGAAAACATGCATGTGTATCTTTCAATATTGCTCAGTCTTATTATTACTAGCATATGGTAGATATTATTGCCTCTTACAATTTATGATCTAAAATGCCTTCAATTGATGACTAAAAAGGTAATTTTTTAAACATATCTATTTGTGAAATAAAAAGTTATATGCTTAAAAGAAGAATGATTTGAGCAAATTATAGGTGTTCGATCATATGTGATGATTATATAAATAGAAAATATAAGCCTATTATCAATTTTTTGGTTTATTCTACTAAGGAGACAATGTTTTAAATTCCATTGATGCATCTGGTCTTGTAAGAAATGTTGATACTTTGTTTAAGATATTTGATGAAGTTATGAATGAAGTTAGACCTAAGAATAATGTATTATTCATCATTGATAGTAATTCTTCTTATAAAGTAGTTAGAAAAAAATGTTTTAAAGTAAGTATAATTTTTTATTGGATTAAATATAGGAGATGTTAGATTGGGCCAAAATTAAAGTACGTTTGTATAATTTGGAAAAACTCAATTTCTCCATGTCAAAATCCAAAAGGTATGGTATTAATATAATATGACCAAATAATATCTAAAATTAAGCATCATTTTGTCAAGTTAGTTCTACGAAGACGACATAAAAATTGATGATACTACATCTATTAAGGGGTTGATAATATAAGCATGGATGCTAATTGACTTTGGTATAGCTGTCAATGCAGCTCTGGATCAACAACAATAATCCGCTCTGTTGAGACATAAGATTTAGAGAGATTTAAAAATACGCAATTTTATTCCGAATTAATAGAGAAGCTATTCTTTATCGTATAAGTTTATGCAAATTAGCCAAAAGTAAGGTACAAAATCAACCCCTAATCATAATCTAAAAGAGTAGAACAAATAACCAAAAATAGAGCACCTATTGAGATGAAAGGATACAAATATCCAAGAACTTCAAAAGACGAATAGTAACGAGTCTTCAAAACAAACATGAATTGTATTAGCTACAACATCTGAATATCGAAGTAAACAAGACAACTTGCAATGAGAAGCGAGAGGAACAAGCAAAGCCAAGAGACAATGGAACATAATAAGGATTAGAGAATTGAACAAAAGAGAAACTAGACCATCCAAATGTTATTATTTGTGAGCCCTTCATTTGAGCTGTGATGCATAGTTGACAAAGAAACCTAAAAGTAAACAATAAAAAGTATTAGAGTTATATTTTGAGCATATCTTTTAACGAGAAGATAATTAAATGTTAAATTTTGTTTTAAAACCTCTTGCCATGAAATTAATAAACAATTGGGAAACAGTTAATAACTCTTTTCTCTTTAAAAGCATTTTTTTAGTATTGAAGACAAATTACAATTCTGAAGTTACCGACCCCTTTTCCTGAAATTTTTGCCAAGGCAAAGTGCAGGGGCCAAAAGGAAAAATAGAAACAAGAAATCAACATCGCATACAAAATACTCCACGACAGAATAATCACAACAACGCTAAAGATAATACAAGGCTCTTCATTTCTTAACCTATGCTGAAACTGAAGCAGAGACAACAGCACAAACACTCAGGTCCAGAATAACATCCAATGTACCTACTTGTAAATCCGGCATAATTCATGTCATAACATAAACCAACCTTTCTCCTACTTATGGTTTCCAGTACCCTTCTTCTTTAGCAAGCTTCCAAACTTACGGAACAAATGCTTCTTCTTCTTTAGTTGTTGCTGCTTGGAAGGTGAGCTTCCTCCATCATCTTGATTATCTGCTGATGACAAACCATTTATCTCGTCAAAGCTCTCACCACCTTCGGCCTTGGACCCTACTTCTTCTTCAAAGGATTCCTGTTCTGCTTCTCCTTCAGGAGAGAACTCTTTCTTCTCAATCTTGCAGCTCTCCCACATCTTAAATTCTTCATCAACTGAGTCATCTTTTTCTTTACTCTCGTCTTCTTCTAATTTTCCATTGGTGTTTTCCATTTTAGATGCATTTAATTGACCATCTTCATTGTTTAAATCGTTGTTCATCTCCCGTAGATCCTCTTGTTTAGGCTCCTCACATTGCTTGGGTGGAAGTGGAAGCTCCACTTTAGGCTTCTCTTCTTTGACATGCCCATTTTCTTCAGAGAATTCAACCACCTTCGGCAACAAATCATAGTCCTTTTCACTGTCTGACAGCTCACCATTCTCCTCTGGTTTAGCTTTGGTCACATGTTCTTCAAGCAACTTAGATAGCTCCTCAACTTTCTTACAAGAATCAGCTTGTCTAGTTTGTAGCTCCTCGTTTACTTGGATAAGATTCTGCAACTCATTTTCTTTGTCCATTAAACTTTCTTTCAGCTTCATGTTATCAACCTTTGCTTCCCCGAGAGCTTCCTGCAAAGAAATCACTTCAGCTTCAACTTCCTTTAGACCATCCTTCAAGTTAGCCTGTTCCTCCCTTGTAGCACAAGACTCTTCCTCAGTTTGCTTAAGCACATTCACCAACCTATCTATTTCTTTTTCCAGATTCAAATTGTCTTCTTCTGAATTCTTCACACGTTTCACTAGATCTCCCTCTTTTTGCTCCCACACAATCTTTGAGTTCTGCAATTCGTTTTTGGCTTCTTCAACAGTTTTCCTAAGACTATCAATCTCATGGTTGGCATCATCTAGCATTGTTTCATACCTCTCATTTGTTGCCTTGAGGACCAACCTTAGATCTTCTATCTGGGATTCATAACTTTCATGCTCCACTTCATTGGATAAAAGCCTCTCTTTTGCTTCTCTAGCTTCTGCAGACACTTCATGTAAGGCTGAAGCTAAACTTTCCATTGCCTTCTTGCTCTTTTCCTCCTCTTCTCTGACATTCTCCAACTCATTAATCAGTTTGTTTTTCTCTTCTAGTAAGCTTTGAACACTAGAAGCTGCAAGCTTCTCATTATTCAAAGCCTGGGCTTTCTCCTCCTTGACAGTTTCTAATTCAGATGTTAGAGACTCGACCCTTTTCAACATTTCAGATGTTTCTTCTTTTTCCACCCCAAGAAGACATTCGGATTCCTCAAGATCGCTTTTCTGCCTTTCAATTGTCATTTCCAGTAATGCCACCTTCTCCTTGAAGGTAGAAATTTCAATTTCAGCATTATGCAAGGTATCGTTGCTTCCCTCCAGCTGCTTCATGACTGAACCCAATGATTCTGATGCTGATCTTTCCAACTTATTAGCCTCCTCAACTTCTATCTCTAATTCTTCGATTCTGCTTTTTAACTCCTCTACTATGCTGCGTGCATAAGATTCTGCCATCTTGGCAGCTTCTAGTTCAACATTAAGCTGTTCTATGGCAGTCTCTCTTTTTATCAACATATCCTCGAAGCCTTTCGCATTTTCAAGTTCTTTTCTCAATAGTTCTATCTCTTCCTGCAGACTCAGTATCATCTTATTACTTTCATTGGCTTCTGTTCCCAGTTTTGAATCAAGTAAAGCTTTCAAACGAACCAATTCTGCAGTAAGAATCTCTGCTTTCTCTGCATGAATCTCAGCAATCTTAGTAGCATCATCAGCATGGCTCAGTGCCTGGTTTTTTGCATCTGTAATCTTGGCCAATTCTTGCTTTACCCTTTGAAGCTCTTGCGTAGCAGAGAGAAGGGCAGCCACATCCAGAGCATGTTGATTTCTGACTGCTTCAAGCTCTTTCTGCCATTCCTCTTCCTTCTTCTGGGCAGCCTCAATTCCAGCCTGTTCCAACTCAACAGCTCGGAATTTCTCGATCTCAGAATCCTCCTCAGCTCGCTTTTGAGCCACCAAAGCTTCTTGAAGCTTCTCATTTGCCTCCTCAGCTGCCTTTTGTGCTTGTTTCAGTTCATCAATTGTTTGTGCCTTCTCTTTCTCAATCAATGATATTTGCTCCTTTGCTTTCTTTAAATCTTCCTGAGCAGCATTCAATTGCGCTTGTAATTCTGCCCCCCTTGTCACACGTGTCTGTGGTTTCTGAGAACCAAATTGACCAATAAGTATCAGATGAGATATAAAATTAAAATTTACCTATTTCAGTATAGAAAACTTGGAAAATAAACTCACGTTTAAGTATCCAGAAATATTGTGATGTTTTCTCCATTAAAAAAAAAAACAAATGCACTATCTTTAAGAAATTAATTAGCTATATTCAACAGTGAAGACATGTTTAGCGAAGCAGAATTTGGACAGTTACACCAAACTAATTCACAGTAATGAAGATCACTACACGGTTATGATTCCACTGGGAACAGGTTCTCAAATACAGCTTCAGAGAGTTCTAGCTTATGCATTTCTACAAGAACTGACAGCTCAAGATCAAGTTGTGAGCTAATGAGTCTATTATTGCACCAAGCAATGAATCATTCATCCATGTGCAACATAAGAATCCTAGTGACTTGTTCTTTCCATTATCCAAACTCATGTGAACTTTCAAATTCATAGCCACAAGCAGCACTAAAAAGCCATCATAATGTTGAAGGTGGAAACCAATGACATTTTAATTCACAATGGGATAAACTTACTTCTGGCGGTGTACCAATCTTTGGTGACCTTCGATCAGTGGTGGGCTTTGAGTTAATAGATCGAGGAGAACGATCTATTGAAAGGCGTGAACTTTGCAAGGGAGAAGGTGAATCAGGCTCTGCTTTAGCCACTCTAACTTTGCTCACTTTCGGTTTTGCGGGGGAAGCTTTAGGAGTCTCAGATAAACCAGATCTGTTCAATTATCACAATATCTTTACTATATTGCAACTGAAAGAGTAATATGTTAGACACACAATGCATTTGATAACGCCATCACCCATGACATCAAATTAAACAAACATCAACAAATACGGATCTGCACCAAATCGCTGTGAAATTAGGGCAGTACTATCTACACAAATTACCTTAAATTCTTCTAATAGCATACATATACAGATGTGGATATCAAATTTTGAAATTTTGCAGTAGAAATGATTACAAATTCAGATCCGAATAGAGAAGAAAGTATCAAAACAAAAATACTAACGAACATAAAGTCAAAAGAATATCACTCTAAAACCCATTCTGTGATCAACAATTTACACGTTTACGATTGCTTTTTTCGAGTTCAAAGTCGAAAAGGAAGGCGTTTGAGGGGAGAAAACGGGATAAAAGTGTTTGTGGTCGAACAATTAAATACCAAGTAAACAAAAACCTTTTGCAAAGAGCAGATCCAACTTCCATATCTCAGCCATAGAACAAAAATTCAAAATTTAAATAAAAGCTCCAAATTCGGCAAGACCCACGAAAACGTTCAAGCAAAAAAGAAAAAAGAAGAACAGTTCAATCAGATTCACATATGTAAGAGGAAAGAGACAAACAGTGTGAGTTCTGTACACTCACTTGGTTTTGGCAGACATTTTGCGGTTGCAGTAATTGATGAGGATGTAGAAGCCGAACCAAAAAAGAAGTTGAAAATGTAAGGACTTAAGCGTACAAACCGTTGAATGCGTCTAAAATGCTAAACTGATGACATTGCAAGACAACGTAAAGTTGGGGTGCTCTTGTCAGATCAGAGAGACATTGCAGCCTAGGAAAAAGTACAACTGGTTGAGGCAACAACAGGAAGAGGAGAAGAAGAAGATTGAAAATTTACACAAAGGAAAAGGGAAAAAAACAGAACCAAATTATTTGGGTTTGGTGTTCCTGTCTCCAGAGTGGCCACACTCAAGTCACAAACACAAAAGTGAGTTGTGAGTCTCCATCTCTCTCTTGTCCTTCTCTCGTAAGATATAAAAAGCAACAATCTTTCCTCTCCAGCATCGTGGTGTTAAAATTACAGAACTGCCCATGAGCGTGAGCGAGCTTGGCAAGTGTTAGTGTGCTTTATCTTTTCTTTTTTTCATTTTTTGGTTTTTTGTTAAAGAATTTGGGGCGCCTTTTCAGAGGATTCTATCCACCAGGCGTAGCCGACCACTCAGCTTTTCAGGAAAACAGACTCCCGGTTGCAGAATGCAGAGACATGGCACTGTAATACATCTACCCCTTTTTTGAATTGGTTTTGTTTTTTTTTTGCGTTTTAATGAGTGATAGAAGTAAAAGATTGCCAATTCTCGGAAATTCTATTGATTATTTTCCAGAAAAATAGAAAATTTAGAATGTTTCTTCATCGGTCAAAAGCAATGGCATGGCCCATGTTTGCAAAGGTTGAAATGTTACTGAAAACCATTAGGGGTGGGGTGACATACACAACTCAAATCATTCTACTGTATCATTGAATTTTTGTAAGTAATTCACTTTTTTGTCAACAATAGTATCTAAATTTTAGCAATCTATTTAAATTATACTATTTTAACAAAATTATAGAAATATGATTAAATTGCTTGCCTCTTTTTATATATAACTATTAAATTATTTTTCTTTTAAAAGTAATTTTTAATTTTTAATAAAAATTTAAGATTATTTATTTAAATTAGTTTAATTTAATTTTTAAGACATAAGTTTTGCTTCAATAAAGAATACAAAATAGTGCTCGCGAGGCTTCAAAAAGGATAAACTTGTAAATATCTATTATGGCTTACTTAACTTGAATACAAAACGGCAAAGGGTCGCATCAACCTTGCCCTCCCTCATGATTTGTTATCCAAAAGAAGAGGCGCAATCTTTACTTATTTTTACATTTAATTGTCAATTAAAAACTTTTATTTTCTCTGGACAATTATATATCAAAGCACTGTTTGCTACCTTCCAAATTAGATAAATCTATAATCCAAAAAATAAAACTAATTAAAATCTTCAGCTTCAACTTGCATCTTAATTATACTATGTAATGTGGTAGCCACGACGTTACACCAAACCCGACTTGTTTTAACAAATATAAATACCTTTTTTTCCATGTTAAAGCCCTGTTGGATCATTCCACCAGAGACAAATATATACAGAATATTGTTCATCCTCATCCCACAGTTATATTTTTAATAGAATTACCAGTGAAGACATGTGTTTAAGATATTATATATACATATGCATCGGAGAGTACATGATACTACTGCTTTCGTATTTATCTTGTCAAAGCACTGGCATCTGTCTACCCCATCTTCTGAGAAAGTACGCTGGTTCACTTTTGACTATGTTAGAAGTGTCTAACTCTTTTTCAAAAGCTAGCTCAAGAGGAGGAGGTTTACACATTATTATAAATTGTTGAATGCTCTTATATAAGAGTGGATTTCAATTTCCAAGCCCCTTCTCGATGTACCTCTTGCGAACAAATCGTTGTAAAAACACTCTTATATACTACTATTATTATTACCTGTTTTGAACTAATCTAGGAACTTGCCATTAATTGCTTGATTTTAGCCTTCATACGCCTCATTAACGTCAACTAGTTGAGAGTCTACGTACTTTAAGCTCCATGGTTAAAGTCTTGTGCTTGAATGCACAATTGAGCAACACAATATTGTTGTATTGACTAACTAATATTGTTATTAGTTATAATTACGAGTTGTGCTTTTCTACGATGTATAAGGTACTTGTGTACTTG
>JANITW010000002.1:22646432-22660168 GCA_027564335.1 Erythroxylum williamsii | reverse complement strand
AGAGATATGGATTTGTTCAATCTAAAGCGGATTATTCCTTATTTACATATTACCGGGGTGTTATTTTTTTGGGACTGCTTGTTTACGTGGATAACATCATTTTGATAGGTAGTGATTCTGGAGCTTATTTTGATTTTAAAACTTATCTTAATTGATGTTTCAACATCAAATACCTCAGTAATTTGAAGTATTTTCTGGGTATTAAGGTTGCGAGATCACCATTACGTTAGATATTTTATCATAAGTGGGCATCTTTAAATGTAAGTCAACTGAGACACCTTAGAGCAAAACTACCTATTGGGTTTAGCCGAGGGCCCACTTCTTGAGGATGATAGTAGGCGTTGTCGACTTGTTGGTAGGTTGATTTATCTCATGATTACTAGACAGGAGATTTCATATGTGGTGCATGTTTTGTCTCAATTTACCCAGGCACCACGCCAGGAGCACTTAGATGCATCGGTACACATTGTATAATCTCGGTCTAAGGATAATACTTTGCGTTGTTTGTGATATGCAACTCTAAGCTTTTTGTGTTTCTGATTAGGCAAGTTGCCCTATCATGCAACGGTCTGTCAATGGCTATTTCGTCACACTTGGTCAGTCTTTAATCTCTTGGAAGTAGCTCACTGTTTCATGTTTTTTGGCTGAGGTCAAGTATTAGACTATGGCTATTGTTATGAGTGAGCTCCTATGGATCAAAGCTTTATTGACATCTTTAGGAGTTGATCATCCAAGCCTGATGGTTTTATTTTGTGACAGTTGATCGGCCATTCATATTGTAGCTAATCCGATGTTTCATGAGCCCACGAAACACATTGAGATTGACTGTCACTTCGTCCAAGAGCATGTTCAAGCAGGCATGATCTGTACCAGCCATATCCAAACTAAGGTCCAACCTGCAAACTTATTCACTAAGTCCCTTGGTCACTCGTAGTTTCAACTTCTTCGGAGCAAGTTGGGCATTTATGATGTCCATGCGCCAAGACTTATTTAGACAGTTCGAGGGCCGAATACCCACAAAGCAGGGTTTGTTAGTAGTAGAGTAAGGTTTGTTAGTAGGTTATTTGCTTTGTAATAATATATTCTTTATCTTTTGTAAGCTTTTTTGTGTGAATAAGAATTTTCTCTCAAAAAAACTATCGAGTGGTATTTTTTAATAATATGACCTAAGAAAAGGATTCCTTTACATCTATGGCACTTTTTCCAGTTCTATCTAAGTCCTCATGTTCCACGCAATCAAATGACGATTGGTGTAGACAAAATTGTGGGAGCACTTCAATACTTGACAATGAGAAGGGCCAGACATAGCATTCTTAGTCAAAAAGTTATGCCAATTTATACATAGTCCAAATGGTGAGCATCGGAAAAGAACTAAAATTCTACTACGGTATTTAAAAGCCAAAGCTGCGTCATGACTTTTTTGGAAAAAAAAATCAAAACTACAACTTCATTACTTTAGTGATAGATGTTGAGGTGGATATGTGGATGATCGATGGTCTATGAATGTTTATAATATTTATTTAATTAATTCCTTGGTATCCTGAATGTTAAAGAAACAACCTACAATAATACATTTTTCAACTGTGAGTGAACATAAAGTCATTACTATGGATCAACTATTTGCTCATGTAACTTGATTATCTATGTCCAACAAAGACTATTCCTTAGTGTGATAATATTGGCCCCATCTGTCTCTCTTCTTCATGTATGTACAAAACGCATTCAACAACTAGATTATCGCTTTGTTATTGCTTTAGACAATCTTAAGGTTTAGTTCATCTATTGGACCAACCAAAGAGGTGACTTTTTCTCCAAATTTCCGTCCACAACGCTATTCAAGTTTCTACGTACGTAACAAGCTTTGTATAATGAAGTTGCCAATTGCTTGTGGAGAGTGTTAAGGGATTAATTTTGTCAACAGATCGATTTACATTAGCTAGTTATATGCTGCTTATTCATCTCTGAGTTTAAGTACTCAATTCATACATGTCTATTTTCTCTATAATTATTTTTTATTAAAAACCTATAATATTGTACCAAAACATTAATTGAATGTATACAGAAAAACGTTCATATGCATGGCTGTTTAGCCGTCAACAACCCCACAAACCACCAAAAGACGGCCATCGAGAGATAATTATTAAACTAATAGCAGCATACATTTTGATTAAACAACAGTTTACTCTTACACAAAGCACCCCCACTGATCTAGTGCTCCTTTTGCACCGTTTTTTCAACAAAGTACAACGCAAAAGATAGCTGACGACAATGGACGGCCAAGAACTAATTCAGGTACAATTATTGATGTTAATGGGACACGTGGCATTCATCGGGTATGTACTATATATAGAAATAGGAAGGACGAGAAAGTGACGGCAATCTTGGGCCAACTTGAAAGGGCGGCGTCACTTTCCTAATAATTTTCCAATGGAAAAAAAAAAACTTCTTTACCGGTATTACCGGTAGAAAGGACAAAACCACGTGTAAATACCAACTGGGGTTCCAGAGACTCGCTCGCTTCCGTGACTCTCTCATCTTACTTTACTCCGTTGCACGAGGGCCCTACGTTGATACCTGCACTTGTTTAACTCAATCGGTGTTCGTGATCACCATCATATCATTCAAACAGTGCTTGTTTTATTGCATAGCTCGTGGGGAGTTTGTACACAAAGACATCCACTCTCAATTAAGCCAATTCAAGCTATTCCTTTCTGTTATTTTCTCGGTAATATTCATGGCTGTGATAAAATCATCATGAAACTCCCAAGAAACCATCACAATAGACAAATTTTAATAATACAAACCAAATATAATGATTCATATGAATACCGATCACAATCTTACAGTACATTATTACCGGTTCTTTTTTCGCCTACAAGCTAGTAATATATATACACGTTGAAAAGTTATATGGATACATTACGTGAAAAGCGGAACCAAACTCCCTAGTCCCTACATGTCTACACCCCTACCAATTTCCCATCTGCGTCTCCATGTATGTTATGCTCCTTATTTCCTTTGTTCTATGTACAAGATCATGATATCCAACACCGGCCTCCTGCCAGACGAAGGCGCGGGCGTTGACTAGTTATAAACATTTGTATGCTAACACACGTACATATATAACCTTTTGTGTTTTGAGTAGTAGCTAGTAGTATTGTGTGATAAAACCACCCATTGGGGATCTATGAGGGACTCCCTTCCTCCTCCTGCCAGTTCTGTAATTGACTGCAGTTGGTGGTGGTGTTGAGGGTGTAAAGTTTTGTACTTTGCTGTTTTTGCTGCTTCCATGTCTTATGTTGGTCATTGATTCTTCTGTGTCTGATGAGGAGCCCTCCATTTCCTTTCTCATTTTCTTCTTCCTGAAGTTCTTCGATGTACCAACTATCTGCAAATCACAACAGTTATGGGAATCTCTCAATTTCAAATACTATATAAAAATACCATGTATGTACAATAATAAAGTGAAACCCCCCCAAAAAAGAAAAGAACAGCAATCATTCAAGGGCCTTCGGAAAAATGAAAGTACATTTTCCTTCTTTTTCTTCTTCATCTTTTGATTTATATATTTTTTTTTGGGGGTGGGTGGGGGGTGGTTTAGTAGAGAGAAGGGAGTAGTTGGGGATTGGAAGCAATTAATCTTATTTCCTTTTCCTTTAGATAAAATCTGACCTTTTTATATCTGAACCAAAATAACAATGTGTAGGTAAGTACCAATTAAATTATGAGACATGAGAAGATTATAAAAAAGAAATAATTATTTAAGAAACGAAAGCAAACTTTATTTCTTCGAAACATATAGCGTGTATTACATACCTTGCAACCAAGGGAACAGAAAGTGAAGGAATCAAGGAGGCTACGGCTGCAGACTTGGCAAGTATTGGTGACACCTTTACCAGGCCTAGGCTGAGGCCTCTCATTCAAGAACACAATTCTTGCGCTGTTGATAATGTATGTCTGTATTGCTGTTATGTCCAAGTATTTCTGTATCTCATTCACTCTTATCACATCATGGTATGACGACCTCCTTATCTGAATAACCACCAAATTGATATAAATTAAATACAACATAAAATTCAACAAATTATATAAATTCTTGTAAAAATATGGAAGAAATGTTTATACAATGCCAAAAATCATGTATCGTATCATTTAGATGTGTGTGTGTATATATTTTATCATTATTATTACAAGTAATAACCATGTGGGCTGTGGCTGCTGCTCTTTTCCTTTTGTTCCTGGTTTTAGGATTCAACTACCAACCAAGAGGCAAATGGCATTGGTGAAAACCAATGAAAATTTTCATGTGGGTTGTACCAGACAAACTGCAACTATACAGATTTAAGCAAAGGGAACAAAGTAGGGAATCTCAATAACTGAATGAAATTGACACAGTTTTTGTGTATACCTGAATGGCTCTGTGGTCTTTATGAAATGAGAGACAAAGGGAACAGAGAGCTCCATTCATGCAATCCAAGCAGTACATATTGCATTCACTCTTGTGAGCATCAGCATGAAGCTTGCATTGAACAAAGAAGCTTGTTTGGAGTAGTGGTCGGAGCCAAATTGGCCATTTTATCTCTTCTTTAATATCATCATCACCATCATCATCTTCTGGACCTCCACCTCCCTGCAATATTATGTCCGACAAAACACAAAATAGTTGTAATAAACAAGCAACAAAATCAAAACCAGTGCTATAAAACATCAGAGAGGTAATAGCTTTGTATATATATATATTCCCCAACAAGCCTAGCATGGAGAATGTGTGATACAGCTATCTCAAGCTTTAGTGCTCCAAAGGACTAACCATGATTCTTCTGCTTTTGGGTTTGATTTCCCTTACTGTGGTTTCTTGATCAGCGATGATCATATCTATGCACTGTGTGGGAGGAGAAAAGGAAAAGGGAAAGCTTTTTCTTGAGAAAAGGAGAGGTGTGCGTGTGAGTACCTTGTAAATGGTGGGTGGTGGATGGGGTTTGAGAGGGTGAGATGCTTACCTTTGTGCTTAAAAGTCTACCACCGAACCTATACTCCGAACCTAAACCCAAAATAATAGATGCGTTTGGTTTAAGGAACTCACCATCTATTCTTCCTTCTCCTATTTTTATTTCTTTTTTCTTTTCTCTGATTATAAATTTAATGACGATTATTTTTGCTTGCACATTATACACTTTGGTTGGCACTAGACTAGACTCTATCAGACAGGTTCTCTTCTTATCTATTTAACACTTGGGAGGTTCTGAAAGCGACGCCTGCGAAACTGGGTGAATCAGCAAAAACCAGAGAGATGTAAAGAATGCTGTGTGTTGTGTTGTACACATCTGGGGTGTGGCTCTTGGGTTCCCGATTTTGCATGGTGACCCATTGCCTCCTCTAAACGACAAAGAACTGGATTGTCATCAACAAATTTTCATATTCCTAGCTATTTGTAAGGTAAATAATGTAAAAAGAAAAAGGAAAATTAACATGGGCTTAGAAGACTGTCACACCTCTCCCACTTCATTTGGTAGCTATAATAAAGCATGAATTGCACTACTTTTTACATTTTTCCAACTTGGTAACACATTTTTATGTCAACGTCCTTCTAGTATAAGTAAAAAGAAAAAAGAAAAAGCTAATTAATTTAGTCTGTTATATTTCCTTGTAAGTTTCCATAAATAAGTAAACAGGAGAAGTATATAAATAAATTAATTATTAATTAGGCTATTACGCAATTGCAATAAGTCAATAACCTTGAGCTTCATATTTATACAGTTGGTCAACGGTAGGTGAAATCTGGTTATTTATTTATGGTAGTCAAGCGTTACATGCCATATCATACCCATTTGCCATTTTATGCGCCTAAAGCCAATGCTTTGTATGTCATACTTCTGTTATCTCTTTATTCATCATGTAAGTTGCAACTATTTGTAACATTTGAACTGCAATATGCGTACATGTTTATACAGCACAAAAGATGAACATCTTTAGAGACTTGAATCTTTTCAGCTTAATAACAAATTGAAAATTTGTACATGCTTTGTGAGGTTAAAGTTAAACCCCGGTAACCCTTCTACAGACCCGCAGTTTACTATCATCTGTTTAACTCAAACAAGTTACCTACGTGTCATAACACAGGCTCCATCAAAAGCAATTAGAAAATTTTAGGTAATTATCGTGGAAAACAAAACGATGAGGATTGTGGACTATTTGCGAGTGATTTTTGGTGATTAGGACGGCAATCCACTTGGTCCGTTGATAGTTATTTGCCATATATTCTTGGGAGCTTTGATGCATACTTGGTGATGTGATGGGATGGGACTTGGGAGCCTCACTTTGGTTAATGAACATGACCATGGTTATTTTTCTTGGTCATTCATGCTTCCTTTTTCTTTTCTCTTCTACTTTTTTACTTTTTTCTAAAATATTTTTTTTAGCACAGTTGGCCCTGAAATGCATTGGAATCATTTCCTTTTCCCAGTGCATGAGGTAAAACTTAACCTTATTTTCAAACAGAACATATTTTCTTAATTGGCGATGGGACCTCTAGAATAATCTATGCCCACGAAATTGGAAAACAAAGCAAAAGACATCAATTTGGAGGAATAATTCATTGGCTAATTAACAACTTGCTTAGCCGTCATGAATTTTCATGTGTTAACGTTTTGAGTCTTTTTATATAATAATAAAGTTGAGAAATTGAAAGTAGAGTATTATATTGATTTTCTTAAATAAATTGTTTTACAATATATGCTTTATTTATAACACTAAAAGAGATAAGTTGAATTAATTTGTAATTGATTCAATCTAAACTAAATGTAACTGCAGGAAGGGAGTATATAAGCCAATGTTTTGGTGAAATTTTTTTTTTCCCATTCTAGGAATTTTATTGAAAGAGGCGAAGTGTCATGGGTTGATTCATGATACTTAAGCAGTAGAGTGATGGATTCATCAATAAACTCAATTAAGTCATAGGTAAATAGTATGACTTTGAATTGATTTCGCCTAATAAGGTTGTTGTTGTTGTTGTCGAGAGTTGTATTAATTGATAGTCTGCATTGTGATATTTTGTGGATAATAGTGTAGTAAAACTGTGTTTATGGTTGATATAGTAGCGTAGTAGGACAATGTTTATGGTTGGTATAGTAATTTAGTGTTTATGGCTGGTATAATAATGTAGTAAATATATTGGTATAGTAGTATAGCGTATATAACTAGTATAGTATAATAACATATACAATTGGTATGGTAGTGTAGTAAGGCTAAAACTATTATAAGCTTTGAAAATGAAAGTTTCTCCCTAGAGATATGTTTATTTTGGTCTTTGTTTTGGAGCGTTGGCAAGCTTATAGTCACATTCAAGGCGGTTGAAAGTGATGGAAAGGGTGGGTTGAAAATTGGATGATCAATGTGGTTTGAAGGAGATTTTTGTATGTTTTGTGGTTGGAAAATCCATGAGATGGGGCTAAAGACTGTGGCTTTCCATGATGGATAAATATAATGATTCAAGTTGGTAAGAAGCAGGTGTTGTTGGTGTTTGTAAAGATTACTAAAGGAACTTCCATAACGGTCGGTGAAGTAGAGATGTGATGGTGCGACTATGAAACACATGCATGAAGCTCAGTGGGATGGGGTGGTTGAAAAAATAAGTAAATAAAATTGAGACATAGCTCAGGTAGGCTCTGATATATATAAAAAAATAAAGTTGAGAAATTGAAAGCAAAGTGTTTATTAAATTTTTTAAAAATTTGTTGTAGAATGTATGCCATATTTATAGCACTAACTAAGATAAGATTAATCAATTTGTAATTTATTCAACCTAAACTAAATGGTAAGATAGGATATGACATTATCTAAACTAAGATAACTTGATACTAGATAAGGTTATCTAATGTAATTCGAACTAAAAAGATGCTAAGGAAGTAGTGAAGAGGGCCTAAATCTTGTATAATGAATGCAGAGTGAAGAGCATTAATGATGGTTTGAATAAATTGTTGTGAAGAACCAATGATCAAAATATCATCCACATAAACAAGGAGAAAGGTGGTGTAAGTTGATGTAGAGTGAATAAAAAGAGACATATTAGCCTTGGATAAATTGAAACAAAGGTGAGAAAATTTATAACTTAAGCAGTGAAACCAAGTTCAGAGAGCTTGCTTAAGGCCATAAAGAGCTTTATATAGGTGACCACATAATAAAGATGATGGATCAGCAAAACCAGGTAGTTATTGTATAAAAACAAGTTCTTGTAAGGTGCTTTGAAGAAAAGAATTGTTAACATCAAGCTGATGAATGGACTAGTTTTTAGCTAAGGCAAGTGTAAGAATAAGAAAAATTATGGTTAGTTTGATAACAAGACTGAATGTGTCAGTGTAATTAAGACCGAGTGATTGATGATAGTCTTTGGCGACTAGGTGGGATTTATAGCAATATGGGGAACCATTAGGATGAATCTTTGTACGAAATACCCACTTACAACCAACAATATTTGCGCCTCGATGAAGAGGAATAAGAAACCAAGTGTTGTTGTGAAAGAGAGCTTTGAACTCATCAAACATGACTTGGCGTTGATGAAAAATTTGTTTGCTTGAGTGAAAGAGGTAGGGTTGGGAATAAGAGATAAAGGAATAGTGGTTTGGTAAGTAATATGGTTAAGGAAGGATTTTAAAGTTCTAGTCTGATCCCAAGTGCTAGTGACCATTGGATAAGAAGAGGAAGATAATGATAGAGGAATAGGGGGAATAGGTAGGGAAGAAGGTATAGAAGACATGGGTAAGGCAAAATTGTTCAGGACTGAAGTAGGGGAAGAAATAGACAATATAGGAGGGGTAGATAAGAGTTGAAGTTTTAATGGTAAGGATAGTGCAATAGGAGAGGAGGAAGAGAAGAATGGTAGGAATTTAGAAAACTAATGTTCAAGTAATCTAACATGTCGGGAAATATAAATTTTAATGGTGGAGGAATCAAGACATTTGTTTCCTTTCTAATTGGAAAAGTAACCGAGGAATACATATGAAATAGATTTTGGTGTTAGCTTATCAGGTTGAGTGTGAGCAAGGAAAGGATAACATGTATAGCCAAATACTTGAAGATGATTAAGATTAGGAGACAAATTGAACAACAGTTCATGGGGAGATATGATATGTAAAGTAGATGATGGTAAAAGGTTGATGAGATAAATAACATTTGAAAAGGCTTCAAACCATAATCACTTTGAAAGATGAATCTTTCTACGAAATAACCATTTGCAACCAACAATATTTGCACCTCGAGGGGGAGGAATAAGGAGCCAAATCTTGTTGTGACAGAGAGCTTTGAACTCATCAAACATGGCTTGTTGTCAATGAAAAAATTTATTTTCTTGAGTGAAAGAAGTAGGGCCGGGATTAAAAGACAGAGGAATACTGGTGTGCTAAGTAATATGCTTAGGGAAGGATTTTAAAGGTCTAGTCTAATCCCAAACACGAGTGACCATTGGATAAGAAGAGAAAGATATTGATGGAGGAATAGAGCAAAATTATTCAAGACTGAAATAAGGGAAGAGATGGGCAATATAGGAGGGGTAGATGAGAGTTGAAGTTTTAATGGTAAGGATATTGGAATGGGAGAGGAGGAAGAGAAGGATGGTAGGAATTTAGAAAACTAATGTTCAAGTAATCTAACATGTCGAGAAATATAAATTTTATTAGTGGAGGAATCAAAACAATTGTTTCCTTTATAATTGGAAGCATAATCGAGTAATACATATGAAATAGATTTTGGTGTGAGCTTATCAGGTTAAGTGTGAGCAAGGAAAGTATAACATGTACAACCAAATACTCGAAGATGATTAAGATTAGTAGACAAATTGAACAACAATTCATGGGGAGATATGATATGTAAGGTAGATGATGGTAAAAGGTTGATGAGACAAATAGCATTTGAAAAGGTTTCATACCATAATCACTTTGAAAGATGAATCTTTGTACAAAATACCCATTTACAACCAACAATATTTGCACCTCAAGGAGGAGGAATAAGGAGCCAGATATTGTTGTGACAGAGAGTTTTGAACTCATCAAGTATGGCTTGTCGCTAATGAAAAAATTTGTTTTCTTAAGTGAAAAAAATAGGGTTGGGATCAAGAGATGGAAGAATAGTGGTGTAGTAAGTAACATGGTTAGGTAAGGATAGTGGAATGGGAGAGGAGGAAGAGAAGGATGGTAGGAATTTAGAAAACTGATGTTCAAGTAACCTAACATATCAAGAAATATAAATTCTATTGGTGGAGAAATCAAAACATTTGTTTCCTTTATAATTGGAAGCATAACCGAGTAATACATATGAAATAGATTTTGGTGTGAGCTTATCTAAATGATAAGATATGATATAATGTTGTCTAAATTAAGATAAGTTGATGCTAGGATTAAGTTATCGAATGTAATTATAACTGAAAAGATGTGTTGTTATCAATTTGTGATCATAAAATGTTACCTTGTTTTTGTCTCTCAATACACATAACATGTATATGTATATCATATATAAATAAAAGCAATATTAATAAAAATAATTTTATAACAATATTAGGGCTCCACTAAGGCGGATAACAAGGAGAAGGATCCATGTAATATGTGTCAATACCAAAAAGTAAAATCGTGAGTACTCCAAATAAACATTTTTTACCAATAGAAGAGTAAGCCAATGGCGGAGGGTGGAGAGAGTTAATAGCATTTTTCTTTAATGGTTAAACTTTAGCGTATCCTTTAATGATGTTCGAAGACGTATAATTTGTTTTTAATTTTGAGGAATTTAATTAATAATTAATTAAGTGAGTATATTTTGTCATATTCCAAATTTCGAGCAGTGTGATTGATGCGAGGAATGATATAACTTAATCAAACAAACCTTAAAGAAACAAAATCTAAACTCATAGTCCAAACTTCACTTTAAGTAGCAGAAGTAGAGCACACTTCAGAGTGAACTCATAATTTGGACATCAAATGAGTGAGATCTCGTCAAAAGTATTTATAATATTTATAATATATACTCCATCAGTAGTACATTAGAATCACAAAATAACTCGTTATAAGATTACTCCGTCCTAGAACAAAACAAATAGAATCTCACCAAAAATATCACAAATACATTTCCATGTATTTAATTAGAAATGTTTAATACACTTATATACTAAATATATCCAATAGATCAATTTAATTTGATATCTCATTAATATATTTGTGTAAAAAATAGAATAAATATAAACAACTCTATAAAACACTAACAGAGCCAAACATTTATGTACGTGTTCTAAAAGAAAAATAATGGAATAGACACTTTACCTAACGTATGAAACCTAAAATATTAAAATGGAATTGGGGTTTAAAAAGATGTAACACTTTTAAAAATCATCTTAACAATTACATATTCAATTAATGACTAATTAAACTAAATAATTTAAGTAGGATAGTGAATCCGTGATATTATTAAAATAATAGAATTAGATTATTAGCTAAGTTAATTAGTGAAATCTGTTTATAGAATCCACCGAAGGTGGGGCGGTGCCAATTGTATCAAGTGTCAAGTAAAGTGAGACAATTATCAAATTTAAAAAAATATTGTAACTGTGAAATACTGGAGTGATTGGCCAAATAGGAACAAAGAGGATAAGAAGGTCTTGCAGATATTTTTCTGCTCATTTGTCCATCTTATCTACAGGCCACATTGGGTGAGTCAGACTCGCGTCAGGGCCTAAAAATATTTACGAGAGTCCAACCTAGATCTGGGCTTGAGGCTTGAATGCTTTAAGATTTATAGCGTAAGCTTGAATTTGATTGGATCTTTGTGACTTTGTGTCTGATTAGGTTTAAATATTTTTAATTTTTAATTTAAATTATTTGCTATAATTTAAAAATAACAAAATAATATCGTTTTATTTAAAGTTATTCAGAGTTTTAGTCTGGATTGAGCCAAAAGACCCGACTCGAGTCTGACTTAAAATTTAAAATTAAAAAAATTTGAGTATAATTTAAAACTCCGTCAAATCAAAACTAATGGTAGAGATTAAAAAAGTAAAATCTACTAATTTAGAGCTTATTATTGAAAAGATTGGTTAGTCCAGGGGAGATAATTCATGACCAAAACTTAAAAGAGTGATGAAAATAAAGGAAGCTTGAGAACCAAACCTATCAAATTAGGTAGTCATTGAAAAATCAATGCTTAAAGAAAGCATGGAGGAGAATTTACTTAAAGAGAACTAAAGCACAAGTGTTTGAGTTTTGACTGATTGATGAAATATTTGGTTTATGATGAAGCAAGTGGAGAGAGAGGGGCATTCTTCTTCCTTAAGTATTCCATATGATTTGAACAAATTTTTGGTCAATTAGGAAGTTTTCCTATATGAGTAAAACTCTAGTATTTTATTGTTTTTATTTCTTATAAAAGGAGTATAATGAAGCCTTACATGTATTGCATTTTTTGGGATTGAATGAATTCTACACTTCTCTTCTCTCCCTCTACTACAAGAAAAGTAAGAATTAGCGACAGAAAATTACCGACAGAATCTAAATCGTTGGAAAAAATTTTGTTTAACAACAGTAGTAATATTCATTGGTAAATACGAAGGGAATTCAATTTGCGACAGAATTTAGTGATGATATTGAATGCCCGTCAGTAAATAAAGTGGGAATTGTTGTTGGAATATTAAAGTTTTGAGTTTACCGACAGAAAATTTCTATCGGTAAAATCCGTCAGTAAATTTTCAAGGTAAATGTTGTCGTCTGCTTCGGCTTGGGCATTTTTAAGTTAAAGAAAATGATGTTGTTTTGTCTAACACCAACTAACACTGTTTTGATAACGTTATAACTCACCCGAAGAACCCTCCCCTCCCACCTGGGTCATCTCCTTCTTTCTTTTTCCTCCTGCATCTCCGAAGTCTGCTTCCTGCTACATCTCTGACGAAGTCTTCCAGCTGTGTCTCCGACATTCTTCTATTTGTCAGCCTTCATTATTCTCCGGCCACTGTTGTATTTTCGTAGAGGTATTTTTGTATATTAGATGATAGTTATATTTAGGTATTTGATCTTCTTTCATTTGTTTGAGTATTTTGTTATTAGAAAGCAACTTTAAGGTAGAAATGCTAGTGATAGAAGGGACAAGACGTGATTTTGCTTGTGATGTTGGGATGAATTTCTGATGCATATAAGGTGTTTGATGAAATGTTTGATCATTTAGAATTAGAAAGAATGATTAGTAGCTAATGATTCTTTTTTTAATTAAACAAATATTTTCATAAACTCAATAACTTTTTGATTCTACAATGAGAATAGGAGACTATTTATATTTATAAAAAAGGCTAGAAACTTTGAGTCTAATGCTAGATGTTTGTTATTTTTCCATTTTTAATCCAAACGTGAGAATGAAGATGCAAGCTAGAACCTATTTTTTATAACAATTCTCTTATCTAATTGGTGTTTACTCATTCAAAATAATTAGCAAAACTACTTAGAAGCCAATTTCTATTGCTTGAACAAGTTCTTTTAATTTATACTTAGTTAATACCAATTTATGTTGCTATTACTGCTCTCTCTTGTGTGTGCGAGAGTGTGTTGTGTCATATGATATTAAATTGGTATCAGAGCTAGTTAAATCCATCTCTAATTTTTAAAGCAATTTGTGAGAAAAAGATAGAGAGAGATGAAGTGAATCACACGTTAATATATTGAACAATAATATGATCAAGATACACAAGAAGGGGGGTTGAATTGTGATAAACTTTT
>JANITW010000002.1:22622173-22633190 GCA_027564335.1 Erythroxylum williamsii | reverse complement strand
TATATATATATATATATATATATATATATATCTCAATACTCTATTATTTTCAAAGGAAACTCCTAAATTCACCAACACCTACAAATATGGTATTTTTACCAATCACTAAAATTTTCAATGTGAAAACATTCATAATTCTCAAATCAATCCAATTATACCCGGAATTATTTATGAATGCATGCACAATTATTTTCATGTGCAAATAAATTCACTATTCATGTATAAATGTATGACATATCATGCATGAACATAGAAATGCATTTCTAACTCTCATTAGTCACTCACATTTACTATTCTAATCCTCCCACAAGTAATGGGATGTTACAAAATTCATATCAATATCAAACACCTTTTGTCTTAGAAAGTAAAAACACTTTATTTGAGAGAGATTGTTATTCCTTGAAAGCTTATATTTAGCAAACCCTATATTCATTTTTATTGAGAGGTTATAGAGACTTGTTAAACACTACGAGTTTGGAAGGTTGAAGAACCTTGAAAAATATATACTTGTGAGCTTAAAGAGGTTTGTTAAAATTTACTACTTGGACTTTTATATAACGAAATACTCAAGTTAGATACTTGGAGAATGGATGTAGGCTTCACGAACCAGTATAAATCGACTGTGACATTCTTTTTCTCTTCTTAACTTTTAAATTTCTGCATTATAGTGCTTGCGTTTTCAATTTGCAAAGAGGCTCTTTCAGTTTTATAATAGGCTCCTTCTATTTTAAAATCGCAAGAGGTTCCTTTTGCTTTTGAGAGTTAACAGGCTCCTTTTAATTTTTTAAACGATTAAAATGCTACTTTCATTTTGAAAGTTGATAGGCTCCTTTCATTTTTTAAACAATTAACAGGCTCCTTTTGTTTCGAAAGTTATTAGGCTCCTTTCGTTTTTTAAACAATTAATAGGCTGCTTTAATTTTAAACGTTAATAGGAACGTTTCGAAAGTTGATAGGCCATTTTTATCTATATACTCATTTTGTTTATCTGGCTCATTAAATTGATAGTACCTTGCACTTTTTTTAACACAGAATTTACCTCTCCCTTGCGTGTTTGCTTTATCATAACTAATTTTAATAATTTACCTAAATTGTAGATTCAAAATAATTTTTCTTCTTTTCTAAAAAATTAGTTTCTATTAAATTTTTAAACAAAAGTTAAAGTCAACATATCTAGTGCACAAGGCTCCCCACTTTGTGGGATTCTAGAGAGGGTCATAATGTATGCAACTTTTACCTTGTATTTTTATAAAGATACTGTTTCCATAACTTGGATCTATAACTTTACGTTCACAAAAAAGCAACTCCTTCTATTTTAAACAAACTATTACCTGATAAAGAATAGTTACAATTTTAAATATTTAGAAATATTGAAGATTATCATTTTTGTTGACCATAAAAGTTATAATTAGGAGTTTGACAAATGTTATGTAAAGTCTGTAAGGAAATTGTTGAGTTAAGTTATTTTAAAATTGTATACTCTCCTCTTATTTTGTCTCTTTGTTTTAAATTTCTTAAAAGAAATATTAATATTTTTTAAAAACTTAGATTAATATTTATTTCAAAAAATTAGATTAATATTATATTTAGGTTATTGATTTAATATTTCATTATTATATTTTGATACTTTTAAGCTTTTATTATTATAAAATAGATACAATCAATACACATAACTCAAGTTTATTAATAAGTAGTTTCATGTATAATTATACTTAAGATAATTAATTATAAGAAAATTACAATTAAAAAAATTCATGTAGATAAACTCAAATTATTACCGACTTATTTTGAAAATATTTTATATATACTCAAATTATTATCATTTTATTTTGAAAATATTTTATATATTATTTTGACAAAAATTTTATCAAATGATAATAGGTTATTATAAATCAAGGTTGATATGTTACTTGACCCTAACATCATTTTCAAAGTGAAGATTTTAATTGAGATAATAAATTATAAAGATTTACATTTTTTTAGATCTTTTCTCATTTTAGTGTCTTATTTTGTAAAGTTATGATTAATGGAGCATATAAAATTGAAATCTAGAAGACTTGCATAATTTTATAATATCAAATAAATGACATGTTTTGAATACTTAATTACCAATCTATGTGTCATAAAGGACTCAAAATTTATATTGAGAATTATATAACTAATCTAAATATCAATTTTAGCTAATTTCATCAACTATATAAACAAAACATGAATGGATTCAATCTTTTGAAATAAATTATTTAATATCTAAACATTTAGATACTTAATTAAAAATTTCAAAAGATAGGTCATTAAAATAAAATTCAATCATTTTTAATATCTTTAAATTCATTATTTATTTTAATTTCATAAATATGAAACCAAACGAAAAGTTAATCTAGATAAGCAATCCTTAATAGGGATGGAAATGGGCTGGCTCAATTCTTTTAAATAATTTTTTTTAAATTAAAAATATAAAACAACATAATTTTTTAATTAAGTCTATGTTTGAATTGTTCAAGCCTAGACTTACCTCTTTTTAATAAAACGATATTATTTTACTTAAAATAATTAGATCTCCGGTCAGTTAGGTCAAGACGATACATTAAAATCTACTAAATTTGTGCCCACCTTAATCCTTAAAATGAAGAAGTTTAACCCAATCTCGTTGGCACCTGCACAAAATCTAGTAGTAGGTAGTAATAATTCACAAGTGTAAAATAAACGAGTACATAAACAAGAAGAGCACGCCTAGGTCATGCACAATTTTGAACTAAGAGTATCCATGTTAAAAGTAAAATGTGTTATTTAAATAATGCTTAAAACGTGCCTTTTGGTTTCATAAAGATAATGATTAAAAATTTTAATATGCCTAAAAATTTTCAAAATATACATATTTGTATTATTAAAATAATTATTTAAAGATACAATTGCATTGTTGTGCTAAATTAAAAAGATTTAATTTGACATTTTTAACATTTTGCTTTTTGGACGAGCCGCCCAAGTTGTTTGTTTACATATGTTTAAGATATGATAGGTAGTTAAAAAGATAAACTATATTTTTAATTATTAAAATTGAGAATTAATAATAAAAATATATATTTTAAATAATGGTATAATATATATTTATTATTTTTAAATGCGTAATAGTTCATCTTTTATATTAAATAAATTGTGAAATGTATGTAATCATTACTTATTTTAGATAAGTCATTAGATGATTTAGCAAATCAAAATTAACTAAGAATTTCAACTTATATTTAACACAAGCTCTGGAGTAAAATAACGACATTAGGACTCAAATCCGCAATCTCCACAAAGAAGAGCGAATCGGTATTGGACCACCCAATTGGATATTTGTTTATCTAACTTTCACAATATTGGGGCCACATTAGCAACGATTAGACCAAACAGACCATAATTGCACAATGATGTGAAAAAAAGGCCCTAACTTTTACCATTTAAACAGAGTTCTCTGCTTATTCCGTCAATACCCGAACCCAACTGTCTCTTGGGAACACCATCCAGTCTCCAATTACATACAAAAAACTAACAAAACGAGAGCATGAGCATGGTTACCGACCACGATAACAAGATTAATCACAACCGCACGGCAACGTCATTGGTCTTCACGTACGGAACACTAAAGAAAGGTTTCTTCAACCACACCCTCATGTTAGATCTGATACGCACCGGCGACGCAATCTACCACGGCGTTTATAGAACGTCTGATAAGTACCCTCTAGTCTGCGGGCCATACCGGGTCCCATTCCTCCTCAACCTCCCCGGCGCCACCGGTTCCCACCCCGTCACTGGCGAACTCTATGCCGTCACCTCTCGTGGACTCGCCCGGCTTGACGAGTTAGAGGGCACCAGTCGCGGTCACTATGAGAGGCTTCCGATCAAGTTGGTGCCCAGCGATTCTGGGGGAGTCGATGTGGAAGAGGGGGAGAAGACGTGCGCTGCAGAAGCGTACTTTGCTCACCGGAGCTACGCGGCAGAGATGTGGAAGAGAAACGGAAAAAGAGGGTACGGAGTGTACGGTGAGAAGGAGTCAAAAGGGTATGTGAAAAGGAAAGATAGGCCACAGAATCTGACTTTTTTGGAGCAGATTGGCGCTTTTCTGTCCTCTTGAGAATTGGTAAATTGCGCAATTTCTCTCTTCTTTCTGGGTATTTGTGTAAATTTTGTGATACTATTTCCTCTATTACGTCCGGCGACGTTTATTTGGGATTAGGGTAATGTAATGTGTCGCTAATCAGTGTACATGATCTAGGGATCATGTTCCATTTAGTCTGAGAGTCGGAGACGATCTGTTCCAATGATCTACGTAAATTTCGATGCATCAATCAAATCAACCGATTGCTTTTAGATTTTGTGGTTAGTGGAGCAGATTTATGCAAATGGCGTTTCTGTTTCAAAAATAAGCTCAAGTTTGTAGATGGCAATATTAATATATCAGATAGGACAGAGTCAACGTTAACACTGCAATATTATGGTAACAAGTTGGTTGATTAGAGCAAAGTCTAATGATCTGAAAAAGAGGTTTTCTCGGGGAGATACATCCAGAATTTCAAAGTTATAAACTGAAATTTTTGCCTTGAAGAAAAATAGTTCGATTATTACTCAACTAACTATGTGACTTTCTGAGAGGATTAAATGATAGTTTATCTAATGTTCGTTCTCAAATCATGCTGTTGGAACCCTTGCCACCATTCAACAAGGTTTTTGCTCTTGTTGTACAGGCAGAAAGGCGATTTCTTGGAGGATCTGTGACCCTAACTTTTGGGATCTAATACGTTTTCGACATGTATCGATGCTTACATTGATGAATCTAACTTTTGTATTCTAAAGCCTCCGGAAATGTCAATTTTCATCCAAAAAAATGATTTTGTCAATAATCTAATAAGAGCTAAGTTTGTTCATGTTGTAATGGAGTGGCCACATAGTTCATCGCAGGGATGGCCAGCTTGGCGTGGGCTCAGCCTGGCTCAAGGCCCGACATTACAAAATGACGTCATTTTAAAAATCATTTTTAAAAACATTAATAAGTTGGGCCGGGCAGCCCAACTTGGTTTATTGTCACCCTTAATTGATCGTTTCTATAAAAAGCACGATTATCCTTCTAAATATGCTAGTCATTTTCTATAAAGCCCACAAACTAAATTAAAACAACCCAACAGTCCAGCCCAACTCACAAACCATCAAACATGTGAAAAAACCAGCATCTAGAAATTACAGCAGAACCAACGAAACCACCATCTTCTTCTTCATTTTCTTTCAACTATTCTAGCTAATAAGTGTGTCTAAATGCACCATTTTGTTTTGCATGTGACACTTCTCTTATGTCTTCTCTCATTGGGTTTGTTTTATTGCAAATTTGGAGGAAGTTTTTTCGCTGCAATTTTACGACTTTTTTGTAACTTTTTTATCATCCTATACTAGTTTATAGTTAGATTGTATCTTGTGGTTGTTTGAGAAAATATTTGAAGTTACATGAGAGGATAAAAATGGAGAAAATGACGCTGAAAAATGATAAAAGAAGAGGAGATAGAAGAAGAGCAGAAGGCGAAGAAGAAGATATCTTTTGAAAATTTGAGTTGCACGTAGGGTTAGAATAGATGCAAAGAGTGAGGGGTAAACTTGGAATTTACTTGAGAAGGACATTTTGGTTTACTTGAAATGGATGAGGCTAAATATGATTTTTAATTAATTAAAGTATTTAGTAATTACAAGGGTTAGGTTAGTAAGGATATTATTTTTATAATTAAAAATAAATTAGAAAAGAAAATACTGTTAGATTATTAAGAGTAATTGGTCGGAAATCTTTCGTAAATAAGCCTAATAGAATTTTATAAATTCTATGATTAAAGGTGTGATTAAGGAGTAATTTGGATTATCAATTAATTAAGTCTAAAATCGAGATAAGGATAAACTTGGATTTTGCTATTAAAATAGAATGCTATTTTGTTATTAATAAATTATATTTTGAATTATTCATTATTTAAATTAACGGTTAATAGTAACATACATGAATTATGTTTACTTTATTTATCAAATAATTAATGAAGTATAAGGTGTTTCATTTTTATATTTTGTTACATTTTGTAAGGTGTATTGCTTGTTAATTTGAAAAAAAATGTGTTAACTAAATAAAGATTGGTTGATAATATGTTGTGAATAATTATTGAAAACTGAAAATCAGTGGTTTGCTTAGAATAGGCTACATTCGATGGTCTTAGATGAATAGGTTGTGTCGATATGAGTGAGTGGCGGCTAGATATTTAATTATTATGGCATCCTAAGAGAATGTCCTGTACCGATGACTAGGTACCAGAGTGACACCAGAATATCCTGAGAGTTGGGAATATCCTGTGTCGATGACTAGGTACTAGAGTAGTATCAGGGTAAAGATTGATAAATTGAGGTATCCTTTGCTGATATTTATACATTTAATTACATTTCTGCTTGGTAAGAGTTTATGATTAGTTGAGATGAGCCAACATATCATTGGATGTAAGCCTAGTAGGTTAAGCTAAGCCCAAGAAATTTAGTTAAATATTGGAATAAATCATAAGTGGTAGTCATAATTAATATTTGTGTTAATCATGATTTGGTAAAATTTTTGAGATGTTTGTTAACTGTTTAGATTAGATTGAGTATTGTTGTGTATATATGTATTAAATGTATGGTTTGATTAGTTGACTAAGTATTATAATTATTTATTGGGTTACATGATTTTAAAGATATAGTCATTCATCCTTATTGAGTACGCAACTCATCCCTTGCCATCATTTTTAGGAGATCAAGATATTACCGATAATCCCAATGTGGGGAAATATAGAGTGGAATTTAGGTGGGGCCAGTAATTTAATTGTGTAAAGTTATTTGATTATATATATTTTTGAAAGTGACGATTTGGGTAGTTGTTTTGTTTTTTTGTTTTTTGTGTGTTTGACATACAATTCTCTCTTTTGAAACTAATGAGGAATTTGATGATTAATGGTATGCTGTGGGAAACATTTGGTTAATTGCGGATTAAGATTTTTTGGGAGCGTCACATTAGATGGTATCAAAGTGGGTTTATGTTTCTAGGGATGTATTGAGTGAGAAAAAAAAACTAATGATATGTTTTTGTCTTTTCTAGGATGGCTTCAGGAGAGGATAATTAGAATTATGCAATTTCTAATACTGAAGACACTCATGTCACTAGCATACGATGAGTGTTCATTGTCATACATCTGTTAAGAATAAAAGACATTTTGATAAATGAATAAATAGTTAGGTAAATTAGTATGTTGTAACCTAGGTCATATCTCGGATTTTAATCTTATTTTATCTCATTTACTTTATCATTTTATAAATATGTTTAATTCTCTTACTTAAAAATGAATACAATTTTTCTAATGTGAATTACCAATCAAAATGTTATTCCTCTATTCCAAATTCTCTAGAATTGAATTTTTTTAAGAATTATATATTAAGATTGTATCAAACAATATCTTTTGGTGATATTCTAAAGTAGTACATTTTAAATTTATTTCTTAAAAATTAGACAAGAGTTATAAGGTTTATTATGAGGTTCTTTCAACATATAGGATCTCACACAATATAAGTTGAGATCTTATGATTACATTAATCTCTTTTCATGGTCATTTTTGCACATAAGGTAATAGTCAAGTGCTATGGTATTAACTCATTTTATTTAAAGCGTATGTCTTTCATTATTGCAATATCATACATTTGTTGGTTCAAACATATTTACTAGTCTAAGTTTACTAGTCTAAACTCTCATCCAACAATTTACAGTAGATATGGTAACTACTTGGTCACTTTAAACTAATTTCTCTCTCAACTTGTTATCAAAGTTAAAATTCATGGCTTAAGTTTGTTGCTCTTGCTCTTAAGTATCACCTTGTTAATAAACTTAAAACCTACTTTATCTTCAATCATCACAAATAACAAAGGTGATTATATGTGTGAGATGATCAATGTTTTATCTATTTGACATCTCTGTGTTTATACATAAAATGTGTCATATAAACTAGATATCATAATAATGTATTACATAACTTATCGTTTAATAAACAATGTTAGCACATATTTGCCTTTAAAAATGACAATATATATGGAGAAATGTTTATTAATTACATTTCAATATCTATGTAATACTAGTGACTTCACATGTTTAATATATGTATGTTAGAAAATTGGTTTTGTTATTGGGTCTGCACTATATCTCGTGTAAATATATCGTTCATGCTCACTTCACCTTGTGAAACTATATCTTTCACTTAGTTGTACCTGGTATCGATATGTTTAATTTTATAATGAAATTTAGAGTCTTTAATATAAGCAATTGTTATTGAGTATTGTTAGATCAACCTCGATTTTATTTACCCAAAATTAACTAAGAATCGTCTAAGCCACATAACTTCTTATATTTCTACTGAAAATGCCATAAATTCAGCTTCTACTATAGATAATGCGACATTACTTATATATAACATCACACTATTAGAGAGTAATAAAACAAATTTAAAGGTAAATTTTCTCTCATTTGGATCTCTTCCCTAATTTGCATATGTATATCCTTGTATATGTAGGTTGCTGATAACACAATGCATAACTAACAATATCTTTTACATACTTCAATATTCCCTTTACTGCTTTCTAGTGCTCATCTTGGATTTGACTAATATATGCTCATTGTTCTAATAACATAACAAATATTTGGCCTTGTGCACATCACAGCATACTTAGACCTCTAATTGCATTGTAATAGAGAACTTTTTCATTTGTTCCCTTTCTTACAGTGTTAATAGGCAAAACTTCTTACTTGAGATCTTCCCCTCTAGTAATAAGATTATCAATTAGTTTGTAATCTTATAGACATAATCATTATAAGATCTTTTCAAAACAGGTCAAGTATGAAAGTGACAATAATCTTTTTGAACGATCTTTTAAAATCTTGATTATAAGAATATATACAACTTCACCTATGTCTTTCATCTCAAATTCGGATGACGGTTAGTCTTTGATTTGCTTAACAAACTCACAATCATTACAAGCAATCAAAATATATCCATATATTAATAGATACAAAGTGGTTTTTATCATTCGTAATGGAAAATTATGTTATAAAAATGAATGTATCACTACCTCGATAAATGCTTTAAATCATGAATCAATTTTAATAACTAAAACGCTTTATATTCTTGGCTTGGCTCGTCTTAATGAAACTTACAGGTTATTTTATCTAAATTTCTTCTTCTAGTTATCCATTTAGAAAAGTAATCTTTACATCTGATTGATATAATTTAAAGCCAAACTAGCTATTATAGCTAGGATTAGATGAATTGAAGCAAATCTTCTAAAAGTAAAAATGTCTTGTTATAATAAATTCCTTCCTATTACGTATATCCTTTAGCTAGGAGGCTGCCTTATATCTTTTAATATTGCCATAAGCCTTTCATTTTATTTCAAGAATCCATTTTTCCTAATAGCTTTATTCCCATTAGGAGATTAAATAGGTCTCATACTTGATTTAAGCTTAAAGAAGTCATTTATTCTTTCATTGCTTTAATCTATTCTTATTTAATAGGACTGGTAAGAATCTCATATACATTCCTTCTCTCATCCTCTTCTTATGGGATAATTATATGAATTTCTTTTATTATTTTAAAACAATGTTGGGGAATTATTCCATAAGTACTTTTACATCAACGAGGTTAATAAGAAAGATTCATAAATGTCCTAATTACTCCCATTCAAATAAAATATAGTGTTAAATTTAAGATGGTTATAAACTAAATCAAGTTTGGGTTGATTCTTTAAGTTCTTGATTACTCCCATTCGGATAAAGTCTCTCATTATAATTGCCTATAATAAAATTATTATAATTAAAAGTTTTGTGTCAATATAAGTAATTTCCTATTTCACTTTATTTTGGAAAGTCATTTTCTAAAAAAGTGACATGTCCTTATTCAAATTTTATTACCCCTTTATTACCTTGTTCACTTATGAACATATATCGTACTAATCGTTCAGATCATCTAATAAAGATACTTTCCTTCTCTCTTAGGCCTAGTTTCCTATATCTGGGAGAAAGGCCCCCAATGAAGGTAACACACCTCCATAGTCTTAAACTTTTCATGTTATGTTTTCTATCTGTCTATAATCTATATGGAGTGTTTGTAACTAATTTGCGGGCACTCAATTAAGTACATAAGTGGTTGTAAGCAATGCATCACTCTAACTAGTGATTCGTAAATTTACTTATGTCATTACAGACTTAACCATTTCTATTAGCATTCTTTTCTCTCTGTGATGCCTTTCTATTATGGGGTTTTAGAATTAGTTAATTATCTTTTTAATCTTTTTCATTTTAAAACATCTTGAACTTATTAGACAAGTATTTTTATCCTTAATCAATTCTTAATTCTTTTATTTTCTTGTCTAATTAATTATGTATCAAATCCATATACTTTATAAAATGATTTATTGCTTCTGATATGTGAGAAATCAAATAGATGTGACCATAGTGATTATAGACATTTATAAAATTTATGAAATATATAGCCCTTGTCCTTACATTCATTAGACAACAGATGTCAAAATGAATCAACAACAATTAATAGGAAGCTCATGTTCTCTTTCTAGATGACTTTCTTTCCATTTTACCATATGGACAATATCTATAAATAGTTAAAATTTTGATGTAAATCACCTAAGAGGCATTCTTCAGCTAATTGACTTATTTGATTTTGAACAATTGAACATAGCCTAGCATGTCATAAAATTGCATTATCATTAGAATTATTAGATGATATATGTAGGAAAATCCCGGTGTGAGCATCACATGCCCACGGTGCGAAAAATTTTTTTTTTTGTTCCGGGACCTTCCCGAAAGCCAAGATCCATGTGAGTATATAACAAGGTCAAACCAAAACGACCAAAGTAGACCGTCTCTAACGGTATCCACGCAGAGATCGGAGAACCTAACCGGGACAAACCCTTTGACCCGGGAATAGCTAGA
>JANITW010000002.1:22238927-22259955 GCA_027564335.1 Erythroxylum williamsii | reverse complement strand
AAATAAGTAACAGAGTTGAGAATACCTGAGATTGATACACACGTAGCCATGGCAGTAGAGATAAACAGAGAGATCTTGAGAGAGACAATGAAAGAAAAAAGACAAGGAAGAGAAACAGTTGGTGGCAGCAGCGACGAGCCTTATAAGTTATACCTGGAATGGGTTTCAATTTCGAAATGTCCCTTTATGCTACATTTCCGAATGTATCCTTGACTCTTACAGAGATTAACCCCTTTACCCCTTTTCCATCTTACTGCGTGATTCTTCTCATGAGAATTACATAGCAGATGACATGACAGGCTATAGTGGCGCTTCTGTAAGATAGATAGATAAAAGGGGTAATTTGGTAAGGAGGAGGAGTACTACACGGAGAAAACAAAGCAGCACAGAGCGAGAGAAACGACGGGATGGGATCATGATTCATGGCATAGCTCTGGATCCTCCGCCTTCGGTTAACTTCCTATACAACTTTTAATTTTTTTTCCCCCAGGCAAATATTTAAAATTTTCAATTAGATTATCTATGCAAGAAAAAGTTGCAATAACGAAAAGATCCTCAATTTTCTTCTCTTTCATTTCCATAATATTGATTTGCAAGACTTTTATTTGTTTAAATTTTAAAAAAAAAATCATATACTTGTCCATAGTAGTAACATGTGCATTTTTTCTATAACTAGCGTGGAATGGACGGATTATGAATAAGATTGAAGTTATTTTTCCAACTCAAATGAGCCATGTGGGTCTAATCTGATGTGCTCAAACCTGGAAAAGGCTTATTTTTACCCTAATTAATTAGCAAGACAAACTATTTAGACGCGAAAATTGATAAGATAATATATATTCTTTTGCCTTCCTTGGTTGGTTGACTGGTACTTGTTAGTTTGATAAACTAAATCAGAAGAAAAGAATTCAGGAAGGCAAGGCACTTCATCTGAAGAGGAGGTGGAGGAGGGCAGGGTATTGCCTTAGGATATAGAAATAGACCCAGTTAGGTACTCTCGTGAACCAGGAAAATATGATGAAATCAAGAATATGAAGCAACATTCAAGACACATAAATCCAATGGCTTTCATAAAGTGCAAAATCTGGAGGGACTAAAGATGCAGCCATTACTTACAACTACCATTAGAGCTCCAGCTCATGCACAACAACGTAACATAATCTTGGCATGACTCCACTTTGGCTACAAATGCTTAACCGCTTCATGTTGTTATACAGACAGACAGTAGTCCTTGAAAGCAAAACCACCATCATAACAGCATTACCATACAACATGTTTCCAGGGATCAGTGTACTTCAAAAGAAAAGCAAAAGCCTCTTATTCTAATTTCGTAATGCTTTCCAGTAACAGTCACCATCTCTCATTGAATTTTCCTGGCACTGAATATAATCCAAGTATGACGACTGCACCTATAGTTAAATGAAAACCATAATTCAACATACAGCTTCATAGATACTCCAACATGAGAGAAAACGATCAAAAGAACTATGCTCATCAAGCTCAACATATTTGTTGCAAATATAGTAGCATTTTAAAATGTGAAACCGGCTTAGATCCTCTTTATATACAAGCAGCCGTGAATATGCACCCAGAAACAAAAGAGCTAAAGGAGTAGGTAAAATTATTAGCAACTCCTGTGTGGATTATGAACAGATGAGAAATTAGGTTTCTGTATAAAGCCCATGGAAGATCATGGAGCATGACGATGTCAACTACCACAGCCATGTGGTCCATAGCACTATAGATACTATGAGAATCACCACGGAATTATTTATCCGAATAGCTCCCAAACAGGAGCAGAGAAGTATTCACACGGTGACTTTCAGGAATAAGCTCCGTCTTTGGAACGGGTTTCACACTTTTTTCCTTCTCTGGGAAGGGGAAGGAAAGTGATAGGGAGAGGGAAGCGGACACACCATCCTCCTCTTCCTTATCTTCCACCTTTTCTGGAGGCTTGTTCAGGTTATTATTTTCCTCTACCACTCCAACAAAGAAAGGTAGGATTCCTTTATTTGGGGATTTTGTATCAGCCCCTAACGCTAGTTCAAGATTTGGAGTCCCATCATGAGCTCGAGCCCCATCCTTTGATGAGTATTCTTTCTGAGACATGGACTTTCCACCCACCCAAAAATTGTCTACATGATGTGAGTCCACGGGAAAGAAGTACCTTTCAGCAGCTTCAAAGCCCTCGAGGATAACCTCCTCATCTGATGTTTTGACATGTATCTTCTCCTCAACTGAGGAGCTAGAACTCAAATTACATAGCTGCGAATCAAAACTTCCATGAGGGTGATTTTCGTCTGTCAAATCAGGATACTGGACATCAGTCTTTGCTTTCTTGCTACTAATTTCTCCGTCTGTAAACATCCCATCTACCTTACTCCATGGTATCTTCTTACTTGTTCTATCAGAAGTCTGGTGAGCTGTCTTCGAAAGATCCAAATATGGACGTTTCTTACGATTTGACTGCCAACTCTTAAGCCGTTTGATGGTTGAGTCTCTATCCATGGGCGCTTCAAAGTCCATGTTAACATTGCTTTCATTCAACTCCGCTTCATCTTTACATTTGTCTCGATCAGTATTGTTAATATCCATCATTTCCTCCTCATGGGCACATCCTCCCACATGCAAATTTTTATCAGTAGCCTGAAAACTATCAAAAGATGAAATGCTTCCCCTAGCACATGAAGCATCTCCCAGTACTTGAGTCTCCTGGCCACCATTAGAAGTACCACTGCCTCCAGAAGTTGAAGAGGCCTTTAAGTTGGTTTCCAGTCTGCACTCCTGAAGAGTCATTTCTTCCTGAAGACACAAAATTGTAAGAATCATGTGCTCCACGAAGGCAGTTGACCTTAAAGGTTGCACATTTACATTAAACCAAGACAACTAGAAGCATAATCAAAAGCAAAAAGAAAGAGGTAGAACAGAAAACTGTTTAAACACTTTTATTGGATCATGTACCAGAAATTTCATGAACTACTACGTAGCAAATTGATCAATGCCAAATCACATGTATATCTGCACGTGCATCCCATAAATATATTACACACAAAACTTGAAAACTATTAATAGAAAGTCCACCAGAGAATACATCAATAAAACCTGAGCAAAAGACTCAGGGTTGTTCACTATGAGGTGGTTATAGGTTGTATATAAAAGAGAAGATCCAATGCAAACTACTGGATTACATAGATCGCCATCATATATTTCGACAAAATTCTGAGGGGTTCATCGCTCAGGCCCCATTATCTGATGGATCCCTTCATATCATAAGGACATCCATAACTATAAGTGTTATCAAAGATCTTCGGAAGTATATTGTCAAGTCAAACAGCCAACATTTGCTGCATAGCTAACATACACTACGAAATACATAAGCTGTAAAATATCATGGTCACTCTACTGATGCATTTCATTTACCTGTTAAAAGTACAGAAGAAACTGGATGTATAGCTAAAACCACATACCAAACCTGGACCTATGCCCATCACTCAAAATAAAACACCAATCATATACATTTGACCTAAGGTTTTAGTACAATGCTGTGATCCTAATTGAAGTTCAAGTATACAAACCCTAACGCCAAATGATCCCAGTTTTAAATTACCCTTTTACTCTCAGTTTTTCCATTCACACAAAATAAAACCAATTTTTACTTCAACCAACCCTTCTCTATCTCTCTCTCCTTGTAAATGGACAGATTTACTTGTTCTCTGCCAGCCAGTTCTTCAACTTCACAACATAAAAATAGCATTACGGAGTATCTGATTTAAAAAAAGTTCTACACTACCTTAGCAGGACAGGTGTATCTATTTTCTTGGCACAATGGTGAACTTCTCATAACTCTGGATATGGATTTGGGATCAATTCTGGTATCTTGCTTCTTTAAGTGTGTGTAAAAACTAGACAGTTTATTATCATTCACCTCTAATGGAACACAAGTCTTGTCAGGAGTAACAGATGATGCAAGAGTTACATTGTGAGCACCGTCACATACAGACATTTCCTGATCTGTATGTTTTAATGACAATGAATTCTCATGCAAAGGTAAGCTTGCAGAGGGGGCATTCAAACTAGTTACTGCCGCCTTCTTTAAGGATTCTGAACAATTTGATCTCTTGCCCCTAAATACTCCCCACATGAAATGTAGCATGTTCCAACCTACAGAAAATAATCACAAAATTGTTGAGGTTATTTGCTATACTAGAATATTCCACAACTGCTTAGCAACATAAAAATATTCCAAGAATTTCAAGTATATGCCAAATTTTGCTACACAAGTATGTCAACTTGCATGAAGAAATCATCATCAACTACAAAACATGTAAGTAAAAATCTCTGATCGGTTTATAGTCATTAACACAAGAAAAACCAAGATGGCATGAAACCACCACAGCATTCCCAAGTAAAGGACAACATCCAATGTGAGACAAGAATTTAAAGAATAAAAATCAATCTGGAAAAAAAAAACAAGCAAAAGTATCTCAGGGGTATAGCCTTTATAATATATATTAGCAATACTGATTACGAGACAAATAATTTCTTAAAAAGTGCATGTGCAATGAGATATTATTAAACTTTAATCATCATTAACTTATAAAAGTATTTCGGCGTACAATCTAACTTCGAAAAACGAAACAAGCCCAAAACTTGATAAAAAACATCAGTTTACAGAACTCAAAGGGCATAGGCTCACTGATTTTAGAACTGTGAAAGCAATGAAGACACTAAAAAAAATCCCAAAGCAAACATGATAAAGCAACAACAGAACAAATAAGAGATAACATTGCATAATATTTGGATAAGTCCAAAATCAAAGCTTTTTAATTTAACTTCAGAAAACTTTATTTGGTTACAGGTTACGGTCACCAATAATAGAGCCTCTAAATTTGGATAGCAGATTTCATCAGTAGCAAGCATGAACTACGATCTTTAAAAAGTCATGGGAATCAGGTAGAAAATTATTTAAGCCCCTGCAAACCTTATCCCATAAGATCCTTTTCAGTAGTTGAATAATAAAAAGATCAACAATTAGTAGAACAGTGAAAAATTGTGCAGCAGATTCTTACGCTGAGAACTCTCTGGAAGTTGGGTCGATGGAAATATCAAGAGTTCAACGCCATCAAAAGATCCTTTAAGGGCCAAATCATTTTTTATCATTTTTTCCAACAAACCTTTATAGCTCTTCTCATAACTGCAAGAGACAAGATAAATAAATAAAGGTAAACGATAGATGTGTCAAAAAGACATCCCTCTAATATAAAGGAGAGGTTAAGGATATAGTACACTTTACCATCCAAGATCCTTTGCAAAGAAGTAAAGAGCAATATTCTCCTCTCTTGCACCATTATCATGAAACTGTGTTGGCCACATGCTCAAGCGAGATACTTCCTCAAAGCTAATTTTATGGGAAAACTTATTCACCACTGCAGGAATTTTAGGTGATGCAGTAGTTGACAAATGTGCTTGAATCCCTCCATAAACGTCTACAGATTTCCCACCTTTATACACATCAAATGTGCCCCTACATAGTTACAGAAGCTTAGCCAGAACATCTTGGGAAGTATGCTTCAAAGATGCAAATTGATGAAAGATTTAACCTTAGTTTAAATGCAATGCAGATAGAAAACATACACATATGCTTCAGTACTCGTATGTCAAAAATCTCTGCCAAGGATTATAAAAACAATAAGTCCTTTATGTCATTGCCTTCTATCAATTTCAAGTCTGTAATCCAAATCTAGAGTAACTTACTAGTTACTCTTGACCATAGATATCCTGATTTACCCTCAAAGGAGAAACTACTAAACCGCAGACTTGATGGTGAAGCACTCGAGTTAGTCACGCCCTTCTAGAGCATATCTAAGAAGAGTGTAATTTTGATTAAATATAAATACCACCAACATAATAATTAATAGCGAAGTGCAATCAAAAAATTTTCTCTTTCTTTAAGTTCTGTATCCAAATACAAAAGAAATTAATAATCCAAATTTACTGATGTGTAAATAGATTCTAGTTATATCCAGATTCAAATTGTGGTTCATATATGCAATTGTAATAAGATTTTAAAATTATTTGAAATACTCTTATACTGATTTCCTATTTCAGAACTCTTATTACCATTAAAAATTTCCCAAAAGAACATATATACATCTTATTCTCTCAAAGGACTCAACTGGAGCCAACAGTTGGGAGGAAGAATAGATATGATCCAAGTTAACGTTTGTTGTACAATATGTTTTTAGTCTTTTTATAACAAAGCTCCCACTGGGATATTATGGAAAAGTTCTCAAATATTCAGAAATTTTTATAAAACACAAATGTGACTCTAAACAGTTCAAACTAGTTCTTCTATTTCTGTAGTCGGAGGATTTGGAGGATAGAAAAGTGAAATAAAAAGTAGAGAAGGATGAAAGCTAATTCACTGTTAGCTGCATATGCTCAATCTTGACCAAAACTTACTAGATACTAGAGAAAGTAAAAGAAAAACTTACTGCCAGATATACTCATCCTCTGGAATGTATGACATCTTCCCGAGGACAAAGTTTCCTGCTGAAGAATGATTGGATGTTGCAACAGAAGGAATAACATCACCTAACTGCAAATTAAGCTGCTTATCACTGTTACAATTTTTCTTGTAAAAGCCAGAAGAACAAGTCCCATAATTCATTTGGCCCTCAATGATACGATCATTGGAAATCATACTCTTCACTTTCGAAAACTGATCATAAGATGTTGTATCACAACTCAAATCAAAATTTGAAGAGGAAAACACATCAGATTGTTCACTTCCTTTTCTCTTTCCATATATGCCAGGCTTCTTAAGCATAGCAGCCTCAATTGCAGCTTTCAACTTATTACCTTTCCCCATCTCCACCTTAAAGTTTCTTGCAGTAGATATATCTGCATCAATATCCTGAGGAATAATAATAGTGCAATGTTCTGTTGTGTGACCTCTTTCTTTACATTTTTGACAGATAATATTCTTCTGACCAGTTGTCTCAGTGGACTTCAAAAGATTAACAGCACCTTCCCTAGTTTTCTCACCCTGGTTCAATGCCTCACAAGGCCTATCCAAGCAATCTTGCAAGTTCTCAATACCATTATTGGATGGTCTGTCAGAGGTCCAAGAAGAACTAGATGATGGCTCATCCTTAGAGGCAACATGGTTTAACTTTTGCTCAGCCGAAGCACCACAACCAGCTACACTAGGTGATGCTCGAGCTACAATAACAAACAAAGACCATAATCAATCCCAAAAGAGACTGACAAGAAAAAGAAAAGAAACACCAGACATATATGGGCAAGCATACCAGAACTAACAAGAACATCTGCTCCTTTTCGAGAAATACAACTGGTTGACCTCAGTAAAGAACCCATTTTAACATCTGATTGCACAGGCTTTATCTCTCGATTGTTGCTGGAAGAAGATATGGCACTTTCACCACGATTTGTCGTTTTTGAATCAGCCTTGGGGGTTGCAACCACAGAACTTCTTATCACTGAACTAACTAAAGGTCGATCCAATTTTGACAGATTTTTTTTCTCAAATGCATTACGTTTTTGTCTTGGTCCCTGTACATCTTGATTATGGGAAAACTTAGGAGAAAGCATTTTAACCTTTGTTTCGGCGGCATTCAAACGGCTGGAGTTCACTGATTTAAATGATGTAGATTTGCTTATCATCCTAACAGGCTCCTCCTTCACATCTAGAGATGAACTTTCTCCCATGCCCTTGTGCTTTGAGGGGACTTCATCCACCAGTTTCACTTTTGGTTTGGAGCTCAAGGCATTGAATGAATTAGATTTCAACAAAGTGCCTGTATAAAGACAATAAAAGATCTCAAAAATCACTTCAGTTTATGAGGACACCAGAATAAGAAAATAAAAATACAGATACAAATGTGTACGTATGGATTTTAATTACTGTTCAAAATCAAGACGATTTTTTTTAGGATAAAAATATTGTTATGTATCTAATATATGAATATTGCATCCCTAAAATATAATAGTTGGGGATTAATTAACAATATAGAACTCTAATCGATACTATTGTATTTGATAAACAGATAGGCTAATGAATGACACACCTTAGTACACTGGTTATCTTTTTGTCCATAAAAGTAGGTATTGAATTTTTAATATGGGCAGGGTGTAGAGTCCACTGTCAAGAATTGAGCTTGGGTCAACCATTGTTCAAATAATTATAACTAGTTTTTTGGATAATTGACCCTTACCACTTATAAACCCTTTAATATTTTTATGTTTAGTCAATATGGAATACTCTAACACTTCCCCTCAAGTGCAACTGAGACTGGACATCCAGTTGTCACTTGAAATATACGCAGTGGTAACCGGACCGGCCCAATGGGATTGAATATCCAGACGGACAACCAGGAAATTAATAATCCAGATCAAACCTGCTCTAATACCATATTGAATTTTTAATATGAGCGGAGTGTAGAATTCACTATCAAGAATTAGGCTTGGGTCAACCATTGTCCAAATAACTAGAACTAGTTTTTTGAATAGTTGACCCTTACTACTTATAAACCCTTTAATATTTTTATGTTTAGTCAATATGGGATACTCTAACAGTAGGGCTTCCCAGCTGAATCACTGAAAAAATTATACATTCTCTTCTCCCCTCTCACTCATTTACCTCACTTTCATCTCTACTTTCACATAGCACCAAATTCAATATGGTATCAGAACCAACCAATTAACAATTATGGGACCCTAACCTCTAATCTCTTCTTTAGAACCAAGTACCTATCCAAGGAACCTAAAATTCTTTGTTTCTTCTTCTTTAGAGCCATTGTTCTTCCTTCCTACAGCTTATTAAGAATGCATTTATCTCTGCTCAGTCTTTCTTTCAGACAGCCTACTGAGAGAATTGTTACCTCTACCCTATACTTTCCTCTGACAACCCATTGGGAATGCCCTTATCTCTATTATATTCTTCATTTTTCTTTCCTTCTGACAGCCCATCGAGAGTGCCACTAGTTCTATATTGTAATTTCTTCTGACAGCCTATTGAGAACGTCATGACCTCTATTTCTTTCCACAAATTTCCTTCCGACAGTCCATGGAGAGCATCAATACCTCTATTCTTATCTTACCTTTTTCTCTAACTTTTGTTTTTGTTTTTCCTCCTTTCTTCTTTTCCAACATATCACTTTTCTACTCAGTCCCTGTTCCAATCACGCCACCTGCAATGTTCTCTCTCAGCAAGTCCCTCCAAAATAATATTTTTTCCTCAATGTCAAGTTATGTTTTTTTTGGTGTGTGTGTGTGTGTGTGAATTTAGGGCTTACCCCAAAAAAACAATAGAGAATAGTCAAAAAATGAAAGAAGTAAAAACAGCCAAAAAAAGAAAGTAAATATAATTTTTATGTTTTATTTTATCAATTTGCAAAATTCTCTATTTACATTTTCAAAACTTCATATGCAAGCTAGATATGAAAACCATCTACTTATTACCTTAAGGAGGAGCATTGAAGATTAGAAAGATTTCATATTTAATATTATAATATGATTATGTATCCAATAAAGAATCTTTTGTGCACGCCAACAATGGAATAGTTAGATACTATTTAGGAATATTTTACTATTTATTATGCAATATTGTATTGCCCTATTATTACAAATGAATGGACTAAGCCTAATAAGTACACTTAGTACAATGATGATCTTTGTACACAACCAAACCAATTTACGTAATATTGTATAGCCCTATTATTATAAATGAATGGACTAAGCCTAATAAGTATACTACTTAGTTCCCCAATGATCTTTGATTGTTTGCACACAACCAAACCACATTAAACTATTCTATATATTCTTCTCTATACTTTCACATAGTATCAAAGCTAATTTAACAGATGATTAAACTATTCTATATATTCTTCTCTCTACTAACTTAACAGATGATTAAACTATTCTATATATTCTTCTCTCTACTTTCACAAGGTACGCAAGCTAATTTAACTTACATCAAGCGTATAATGCACCTTTTTACTTTGATCATTTTTTTGAATGGTCACACATAGTCATCGCAGCTTTTTAATCAAACACCCATCAATATACAGTATCTGATCAACCAGATATTATTCTCTATTGTCCAGAGGTTTTTCCACTGCAAATAGACCAAGGAGCTAATAAACAAAAAAAAAATCTTGATGAGGAATCTGGAATTTCAGTGCTTTAAGATACCAAGAATTCCATCAATAGTATGAAATGCTCAGTAAACTTTACGTCCAATTTGAACTAAAAGACATCAAAAATAGAAAGCAAGCCAACTTCTTTTCCTACCTTTTGGAGGTTGAAGGCGAGCATTGGTAGAACAAGAGCGAGCAATTTCTGAACTATCTGTACTTAATTGATTACCAGATGATGTGTAATGTGAATGTTTTACTTTCACTTTTTCTAAGTTTTTGAATGAAGTATCCCGTGATAGTGCAGCTATTCTGCTGGGGCTAGAGGGTTTGGGGGATCCTGAACTTGTTTCAATCGCCTGCCTCTTTGAACAAAATTTCACCTCTGCAGCTACTGCACACCTCTTGCCAGAGCTTCGTGATAGTGCTTTGTCTGTCTTTATCCCCTCAGCATCTGAGTTTTGAAGTCAAGTTCAAGAATAAAATATGTCTGCAGCTTAACAAAGGAGAACTTCCGAAAAGGAAAATGGTATTTAAAGATTCTATACAAGCTATACCTAGCTTCTGGTTTTCAGTTTCCTCAGTCAACTTGCATTCTTCGCACAGCCAATCTCCTTCGGGAAGTTTACGGAGCATTTCTCGCATGCAATAGCTAATTAAGTGTAATAGCACGTCAAGACATGTATGAAATTACAACTAGACAATCCTGATTACACAAACAAGCTAAGATACCAAAAGCCACAGAAACATATATGGGCTTACATGTGTTCTGCTCCATCACTGCAGCGACTGCATATGGCAAGCTGTTCCTCACGGCCTGCATCCCCACAAATATCACACACTTTAACCTGTTTTCAGGCAAAGAAAAAATTTAGAAAAAGAAGAAGAGGATGATCAACAGGAAAACTAAGGAGAGATTATTAACTAAGAAACAAGAAAAGACCAAGAGAAACAAACACTGGAAAATGACAGAACTATAATTATCCCCGATACACCCAAAGGCCCAGCCCTCAGTCTCAAAAATCAGACTACAAAACTAAAGCATAATGTGAAAAATCTTACAATGATAAACCACCATTCCTTAAATAACGCTAATCAAATGGACTTTTTGTCTCGATTACCACAATTAACTCTTTAAGGACTTCCATCATCAAAATTATCCAATTTATTGAATTAGTTAAGTCTACTGCAAGGGTCTTATTTCAGGTGTTAATTAAAAAAAAAAACTGAAAAAATAAGCCCCAACATCAACACCCGTGATAAATCATTGGAAATGACAATCCACCCCCATTACCCTAAAAATGGCATCACCATCTTCCCATAAAAACTTTATATAAGAAAAAAAAAATACAAGGCTACCATACAGTAAAAAGAAAAAAACTTACTATCTACAAAGGAACTACAGCAATATGAGCTAGAAATATTTCTTGAGTTCACAAACCTTTTTAAGTCTGGACTGTTTATGAGAGGATTCTCCAAATAAGTGATAAGCAAGAAATATTGAAAAAATAGAAGCAGCTAATCTAACCAAAAAGAATATTAAAATTGCACAGATTCAACTTAACAGTCATGCAAACACTATCTCTGTAAGCGAGTGCATTACTTACATCATGTTCCACAATTTCTGAGTCATCACTCTCATCCCCAGATACAGATTGAAAAGGAGTTTCCAGTATGTCAGGGAACTTAACTGCTGGCTTGTCCAACGTCTCATTCTGTTCAATTTTATTAAAACATCTAGGACCTTCATCAGTTTGGTCCGTGCTGTTGATCTCTTCCTGTGTCTTCGGGTGAACTTTATTTGGCTCCCTAGCAGGACTTCTACCACATTTCTCGGAGCTCTCGAGTGCAGCCGAGCAATTGTTACTACCAATACAGGATCCTTTTCCTTTTGTTAACGACAGATTAGAATACTCCATTGTACTTTCAGATTTCACATGAGGAGACAGACCACCTAAATTCTGAACCTTCAGTACGCTACTAACAGCACTGACATCACCCATCTCCAGTGGGTCCAACTTGGCAATACCCACAATACTGGCTTTTCTATCACCCTGGAAATTGGTATTTTGTCCTTCTAAATATTCAGCATCTTCATGCTTAGCCACTGAAATTTTCTGGTCTGAAAGGTGGAGTGGTTTCAACAAAAGCTGACTCTCAGCAACAGTTGCAATAGAAGAGAGCTTTGGAAGTTTCTCAGAGTTAGCTGAAGCATCAGCGATATTAGAAGACCTTACAGTTGCTTTACTTTCTGCATTCTCAGATAAGGAATCATGATTTGCATTAAAACTAAGCATATTACTTGCTTCACTGGGGGTATGCTGTAAGTTGTCACATGTTCCGTCTTGACAAGGTGAACCACCATCCTCATTAACAGAATTCTGACTTGTTGCAGTTGCGCGCCATGTTTCATCAGAACATTCGTCACCTTTTGATCCCATACAGGCTTGCTTGCGATGCATACAAGATGAACAAGGAGCAGAACACACGTTACAAGTCCCAGACTCTGCACCACTATGAATCTTCCTTTTCATGGAATGCTTGACTAATCTTTTCTCAGTTTGTGATGGTATCTAAATAAGAGATAGCAACACATAAGAAATGTGTATCAAAAACTTTGAAGTGAATGTAAGCTCTCATATACCGAAACCAATAACTAACAAAAATCAGTGAGGCATACAGGACATTTACAACCAGAGAAAAAAACATTAACCACATTTGCAACCAACCATGAGAAAATGTTTAGTTGATGCCAACCTTTTATTTGTATCGATAAAGTAAATAAACTTTAAAAGATTTTTAAAAGTTGCCTATCACTGGCTCCTTCATAAAATTCATACTTAACTAGTTGATTTATTATATTATAGGTAAATAATCTTACACCAGGTTAGCTTAGATATAATTTGTGCAACATGATTGAAATCAAAATCATCCAAAAATCAAATGAAATGCTTTACACTATTATTGATACTTGGTTTGACCATTTTTCTTGCAGTTCTGTAAAATCCATTGAAATCTTTTGTTCCCTTTTGTTTGTCCGATCCCTATAAGACTAACATGTGACTCTCTTTCCCCACCTTTTCCTCCCTTTTTGTTCTCTCTCCTCTTGGTCTCTCCTTTTCTCCATCACTGTGCTGCACACATCATGTTGCCACATATACACCTGCTTAAGCACGCTTACATACATCTTGCACTGCATATATTAGTTGTAGCAGCAACTCAAATTGATTGTTAACTTTGAAAATTTAAGACCATAAAATCTTTAAAATGATTATGAGGAAACTTGCATTTTGACAGACATTGGAATTAGGTAAACTATAGACTTCCTAACTATCTTTCTCACAACCAAATTATTATGCCATTCATTTTAAAGGTGAGATTGGATTGTCTAGCAAGTACATTTGGAAAAACTTTGTTTCCAGTTCCTACCTGAGTTATGTAGAATATTTGAATTCTTATCTTGAACCCAAGAAACAACCTTTATTAAGCTATTTGAGCAACTTCAAGGACATATAATTAAATACATAGCATTAACGGGTACTAATTCCCTATAACTTCAAGAACAGAATTAAAGGTAAACCTCACCCAGCAAATGATTAGATTAACCAGCTCTTATTAGACTGGACCACTTTAATCCACAGCTTGAAAACAAACACAACATTCAAGTATGTAGTACAAAAACCAATTTCAGATTGAGAAGACATTGTTCAAGCAACTTCAATGAAAAGAAAAGCTGTCCTATGCTAGATTGAAGCAAATTCAAATTTCATCAAGATATTATTGGAATGAACCAAGTAAGCAATTGAGAGACAATCTCAAAGACTCTACATGCAACTTTTAAAATCACATATCCAGCCACAGTAGAGCAGGTTCATTATTAAACTATACTAAGTGCCTATAGATAAATAAAAATGACCCAGCGGAACAACAGAGACAACATAGAACTAAGAACAACAGAATGTAAATTACCCTTTTATCTCACCATATTCTTCCAAATATCTGATTCAGTTTGATCTACTGGCCCTTTCTTATAGCAACTTTCTTTCAAGACTTGCGTGATCTAAAAAGCACATAGAGACACGTCAATACCTCTTTCAAAAAAGAAAGAAAAAAAAGAGAAAACACCCTCAGATACAAAGCAACTCTGAACTAAAATAACAATAACAAGATTTCAGATTTAAAGTGATATAACCACCAAACTGCAATCAAACAAGAACCGTCACTGAAGACACAACTTAAATTTTTAACTGGTGAAAAAACAAATTTAGACGGTGAATCAAACACATCCTAAACTCCCAAGTGAAGAACAAACTTAAAAATATGAAACCCTAATAACATGCCTTTGTTTCCACAATCACCTCCTGCGCATTGTACAGCTCCACCGCGCTGCTCTCTTCGCTTCACCGTGGCCAGCCCCGCCGCCACCGACGCAATCCACGGCAACCCAACACCATATCCTTCAGATAAATTTTAATCCTCAACCAAAAAAAAAAGAAACCCTAAATCCCCTCTTACTTACCCAAAGCTGATCACCCCCAAATTCCCCAAATTTTGTGCTCTAATTAGCAATCCCAACCTACACCGTCTGCTAATGAATTTGTCGTACAAGAGGATCTCGTAACAAAATAGACATACACATATGCCTATTCTAACATACTTAATGTAATATTTTCTTATCTCTCTCTCTCTCTCTCTCTACTCCCTCTATTTAATGATCTAAACAGAACTGGAAATTGCCAGTTTAAAAGAAGCCCAGAATCATATTGTTGCTCCAAAACACCTTTAAACTGCCTCTCTCCCTCTAAACATCTGTCTGTGTTTTTAGTGAAAGGGGTTTTCTCTCTCTAGATGTTTTCTTTTCTTGGGAAATCTCTCTCTCTCTCTCCAGAATTTTCTCTATCGCGTAAAATAAAAATTTCTTACCCTCTCGTAAATTTTCTTTCCATTTCTCTACCCCAAAACTTTCCCGAGAAAATAAAGGACCAAATCTGAATTTTTTTTTTCTTTGCAACTTTAATGGAGGTCAGGTGTTTGGATGGATTTTTAGAGGCTTGTGTTTGATTTTATCTGTAAATTTCTTTTACATTTCGAAAGCTGCGTGAGGCAATCACAATTCACAAACGTGCCACTCGCACGTGTGCAGAAACCTGTTGGTTGACTCGTGCGATTAATTGTTGTTACACGTGTCTGAACGAGACACGTGTGAGCAGTTAACTATCGCTCGTAAGTTGTAACACGTGGTTGTACTGGTTTCCCTTAATTCTCATTTTTGTTTTTTGTTTTATTCTGATGGAATTCTTTTGTAGTTTTCATGTACTGGCTGAACAAAGACTTTAAACAAGTCATTTTGTACTGCAGGTGCGTTTTTCATAAACATGCACAAAAGATCTTTATTGGTAATGTAACAAGCCATAAATAATTTAAGTATATAATTGAAATTAAGGAGGACGATTAAATAAAATTGAAATTAAGGAGGACTATTAAATAAAAAACTATGCAATACTGCAAGCATAATTTTATGAAACATAGCAGCATCTATAAATTTATGAAACTCATAAATATTCATTCATATTTAAAAAAATTTAATAAAAGAAAGAATTTTTGAAACATTTTTCCATTAGCCAGCAATGCAAAAACGATTCTTAGATGTAAACTCCTTTCCTTATTTGCCTCTTTCCCAAATTTTTCTTTCTCACTTCTTGTACTTGTATTTTTGTGAGAAAACAAAATTTATCAGGCAGAGAAATAATCCTAATATATTCAAAAATATTGACAACTATTAGTTAGTTCAAAACTCCTCATTGTAATGAGCTAAAAGCTCAAAGGCTTATTTATTAATTATTAAATCCCTTAATTGGTTTTTTAATTCATAAGTCAAATTTCTAATATTCTCCCACTTGACTCATATGACTTTATACAATCTATTGGATCAATAATTCAAACAGTCATAATATGTAATAGCCATCATTCACATACACCAATATCATCAATAATCATAATCAAGTATAAGATTAATAAGAGTCCCGGTTGTTATGCATTATTAAATCAACTTATTCCCTTCTACATTCCACTATATTAGTCTTTTTACTTAATCATAATTATAAATGGGAAGTACATAATGGGTGTCCTGTTCAGTTTTGTTTTCAACAACAATATTGCAATCAATACATAAAAATAGAAAATAGAAAATTTATAAATAATATATTCATCAATGCCCAAATCATATCAAATATGTGATAAGAGCCAATACAACAGTATCGTTTAATAATCATCAGCACAAATAATGCTCATATTCTTTACATGAACATAAAATATTTTGGGCAATAACTTATTTGTTATAGGGTCAGCTAACGTAAGACTGGTGCTAATATGTTCTATTGACATCTACATTTATAAACCTCTCGTTAATGGCAAAGTGTTTCAGTTCTATACGATTAGTACCTTTGTAATACTTGTTGTTCTTAAAGAAGACAATTGCTGTAGAATTATCACAATAATTTTTAGAGACTTGGCTTTACCTTCAACAATCTTAATTCCTTAAATAAAGTTCCACAACTATTTAGTCAAAATCATAGCCTCAAAACATGCCTTAAACTTAACCTCTGTAGCGGATGCAACAATTACATATTGCTTCGTGCTCTTCTATAAGATAGCTCCTCCAGCTAATAGATAAATGTAGCCAAAAGTATATTTTCTTGTATCTATACAACCAGTAAAGTCCAAATATGAGTATCCAACCATCTCAAAGTGATCAAACCTCTTAAAAAGTAAGCAAGTGTTCGTTAGTTACCTGTAGATATCTTATAACTTTCTTTGTAGTTTTCCAATAATTTAGACAAAGATTACTCTAATATCTCCCTAATATCCTCACTGGAAAACTTATGTTTTGTCTCATATATGTCTGAGCATACATTAGGCTCCCAACTATAGACGCATACGGAATTAATTTCATTTGTTTTCATTCTAAGTCAATTTTCAGACATTGTATGAGGCTAAACTTATCCCTTTTCTAAATTAGAACTGGTAATGTTGAACACTTGTCCATTATAAATCCCTCTAAAACTTTATTAATATATTCATTTTGAAACAAACCTAATAATCCTTGTGATCTATCACGAAATATTTTCATTCCTATCATATATATACCTCACCCATATCTTTCATTTCAAAATGACTAGAGAAAATTTTTTTAATCTTACTTAACATACCAAGATCATTAGCTGCAAGCAAGATACCATCAATATATAAGACCAAAAAAATAAAAAAGCTTACAACCATTGACCTTCATATATGTATACCAATCATTAATATTTTCCTTAAATCCAAAGGAAACAATAAAATCAATAAACTTAAGATACCATTGTCAGAAAACTTATTTAAGTTTGTATATTGACTTCTTCAGTTTATACACCATGTGTTCCTTTCCAGCCTTTATGAACCCTATTGGTTGGTCCATGTAGACTTCTTTCTCTAAATTCCCATTTAGAAAGATAGTTTTCATATCCATTTGGTAGAACTTTAAATCATAATGAGCCACTAAAGTTATAATAATTATGAGTGAATGCTTTTTAAAGATTGGGGGAAAAGTATCATTATAATCAATGCCATCTTTTTGAGTAAATTCTTTAATAACTAGTCTGGCCTTGTAACATTCTAGGTTATGAAGAGAATCACATTTGGTCTTAAAGACTCATCATTTACAACCAATTCTCTTATAACCTTCTGGAAATTACATAAGGTCAAAGTCACTATATGTTTTACAAATTTAAATTCATCTTTTACGACATCTAACTACTTATCAAAATTTTTATTGTTCATGGCTTGTGAAAAGGTAAATGGGTCATTTTTAATTCTAAGGCCATTTTTTTTTACTCGTGTAGATATTCATATAGTCATAAGAAATAGTCAGTCTTCTTTCTCTTTGAGACTTCTTTAATGTTATTTGTTGTGATTCTTCTACTACAGGTTCATTCACATCATGTTCAATTTCATAATGAACAATGGTTTATTAATTTATTATTCTTTATGATTATTAAGTAGTTCAATAATTTGTAGAACAATAACTTGAGTAGGTATACAAATCGTAAGGAATTACACATCCATAGGGACTTCCACTCCCATTTTTTAAATATCCACTATACGTGGTGTTTCACTGTTATTAGTCTGACCATGTTCAATGAACCTAACATTCCCAATTTTTACAATTCTTATAGTATGGTTAGGATAGTAAAATATATACCCTTTAGAATTTTTTGGATAATTAATGAAATAGCCACTAATTATTCTTGCATTCAATTTCTTTTCATATAGGTTATAATGCCTAATTTATGCCTAACAACTTTTAAACATGCAATGCCTTAAATTAGGTTTCCTTCTAGTCCACAGTTTAAAAGGAGTCTTTAGAATTACCTTATTAGGAACCTTATTCAATAAGTACACAAATTAAATTAGGAACCTTACTCAAATGCCTTAAATTAGGTTTCCTTATTCAAATGCATCGTACAGACCATTTCCTTATTAGGACCCTTATTCAAATGCCTTAAATTAGGTTTCCTTCCAAGGAACGAGTTGCAACTAAGTTGACTCCTAACTTGAACCATTGACTCCTGACTTACGTGGTAATGTTGGTTCTCTAGGTAAGAACCCTAAACTTGAGAGATCAATGAAGAAATAGTGCATAAGCATAGAAGTATCTTATGATAAACCAGAGATGGCCCTCACACACCAGATCCTGGAGTCAAGCTTAAATGCATCGTACAGACCGCACTGTCCGCCTGATTAGAGTGCCCTTCATCTGTATTATCTATGAGGAATAATGATTAGATGGAGAAGATTTCAGGCGCAGATGTGTAGATTTCCTTACTACATGGTATTTGCTCTTATTGACCATCATCTTGCCATTCCTGTAAAAGGATGAACTTTTAATCAGATTGTAGAACCTGTTAGTGTTAGCTGTCAGAGATAATTAGGTTCCGGGAAAGATGTCTCTGTAATTTCACATAATACATTCTTAGATACCTAGTACATGTCCCAAACTTTGTGAATCAAAAGTGGGTTGTTTGTTTAAAGATTGTGTTAACAGATGACTGCTCTGTTATTTTAAGAGAATTTAAATGCTCTGCACATGGGAAGAAGATAACAGTTAACCATGTAGGAATTTCAGTTTGAGAACAAAAGCATAAGAATACATCTTCATTATGTATTTCTGTGTTTCACTAAAATGTATTGGTTAACATCAAATTGAGGTGCAAAAATTTACAAAAAAAACCACACTATTTGCGTCAAACAATAAATGATTGATGATATTATTATTCTATAAATGCAATTTTTTTCAAGATGTCAAATGGATATCATGCACTTGAATTTTCTGTCATATTATGTGAACATGAAATCCCTTTTGGTATATTAACTTGTCTATCAAGAGTGAGACCAATACATTACTCCCAAAACCTTTCCCTACAATTTGTCAGCACAATTAAGTGCACTGCCTCAAACTTAATATAACAATGAGCACATTGTTGGAAATAAAAAAAGAAAAATTCATTAATTTAAGATACATCTGCACCTTCCACTTGGGATTAACCTCGGGTTCAAGAGAAACCTCATCCATATAAGAAGAAAGCTCACTAAACATGATTTCACATGCTTCCAGATGCGAGTGACTAAGAGCCATGGTATCACCACGCTACATCATAAGTCAGTAATAAAGTCAAGCATTTGATATAGTTGTTAAAGGAATCAACATCAACATATTATAGATAGCAACAGAGAGGAATATGGAACATGTCCTTAATTTCAATAAAATTGTCAAGTTTGAGAATGAAACATATTATCTAATCATATCAACCTTCTCCCTCCCTTCCTAATACTCTGATTCAAACACATGACAAGTAAAAGGGCTTGCAGAACATTTCTTCATTTCCTTGATTAATTTTTCAGTTCTAATGAAAAGGTAGGAAATTAAAGAGTAGATAGTTGTCACACTAAACGTACTATATTAGCCTCAAGTCCAGATTTTTGCAAGGGGAACTTCAATGTCATTACTATCGTTAATGAATTACCTTTAATTTAAAAAAAATCACAAGTTTATCGATAATTCAAAAGCAAGATGTCCAACAAGAGCAGAGGTGGATAGTATAGCATGGTTTCAATTTTCCTACGATTATTCTACAACAATGACTGAAACACTTCTACAAGTTATGATTTCAATCTAACTTATCAGCTACACTTTTACACAAACTGACCTGGTTATGTCATAAATCAGAAGTGCTCCAGCTGCTCCTTTATAGTAAGATTTGGTTATTTTTAAAAAAAATCTCATCAATGAAAAACATATGCGAGGCTTTAACAAAATTGGAGAAGCATATCATCCACAGTTAAAGAAATGAAAAATAGAAGATATCCATATGTATAAACCAAGACAGAATCAGCCACACATAATCTAAATTTTTGTAGATCTGATCTAACACAAAAAATGCAACGCCACATCCATGGAAAATTACTCATTAATATAGAAACTTCATACTAAATACTGATTAATTAAACTAGTTCAAACCAACTAGAGGGAAAAAGAAAAGACTAAAGTAGCTCTTGATAAATTTCAGAACAACACAATAAATAGCTAATGGAGTTGTTGAAGAAAGTAACGAAAAGAAGATGTTGTAAGAAAGAAGTAAAACAGATCTAGGAACACGGCAACATATAGAGACATAACTAATAGTTGGATATTACATAATACAATTAGGCTACTTGTTGGACCCCGAACTTTGAGTGGAGATTAGAAATATAAAAATAAAAGTAAATGAATGTTTTGGTATATAAATTGTGTTATAGATGTTATTTGTGCCTTAATGAGATATGGGTTTATGTAA
>JANITW010000002.1:22228568-22238827 GCA_027564335.1 Erythroxylum williamsii | reverse complement strand
TAAGCATTTAGTTCATGATGTATTTTGGATTATGATATTGTATAAGAACTTGAGTTATGGAATTGGAAAATGTGTATAGCTATGGATTGTGCAAATTGGTTTTGTACATAAACTGAATTAAGTTATGAATATGATTTGGATATATATGTATAGATATGGATGAATGTGTTTGATGACTGCATATGATTGGGATTGTGTATGAGTTTGGATTCCGGACGTGAGGTCCGAGGAGTGGTGTGTTGATTGAGCTGGTTATAGAAGTGATTTTTTAAACCCTTTTCAGGTTTGGGTTTATGAAAATACAGCCATTATGCTGCCCGATTTTTGTAGGGTAGCATATGGATAAGTGTATTAGTGTATAAATTTATGGGTCTATTGGCATGAGTGAGAAATTGCTATGGCAAGAAATGAGAATAAGGATAAGAATATGTTTCGTGATGAAGATATTGAGTTATCACATAATTAAGAAGATCGTGATTAAGGATTGAGATTTGTATGAGGAAAAATTTCCAAAGGTGGAAATTATTTGTTTGGTTTTGAATAAGATGGATTAAATGATGAAAGAATTGAAAAAAAATACCGATTTCGGATTGGTTAGTCCAAGATTTCCAACGCGATAAGTTTTCTATGTTCACGCTTCGGATGTCGGAATTTGAAATTCACTTCGAACCCACCGTTTGTAAGCTTTGATTTCAAGTTCACTTTCTATTTGCATTTGAATTCATTTGGTATCTGATGTGGATCCGTTTTGATTTATTTCAGTTCGAATTGATCCGTTTGTTTCGCATTCGTATTCGATTTCCATTTGGATTCGATCCTATTAGATTCGCATTTGTTTCGTTTCATTCGCTTTGGATTTCGATTTTCGTTCCGCTTAAAGAGTGATAGCGTTAAGTTTAAGCAGTTGGGTCTCGGACACAACATATATGGTATCAGAGCAAGAGTGATAGTGTTAAGTTTAAACAGTTGGATTTCGGACCCAACACTACTAATCTACAAGAAAATAGCCTAAACTCTAAAGGCATTACACTGGCAGTTTCATAAATCCAAACCCTAGAAGAGTCACACACCTCCATAAAACTACAACTACATAAGAGACGTGCAAAAATTAACATCATAACAGGAGTATAAGGCTATGAGTTCGACAAATCATTGAAGAGGAAATTTATATCGATATATAGCTTGGGCAAGCGTGAGAGAAGAAGCAATATAATTTCAACACCAATTCAAATTTGTTAAATTTGCTTACAGTTAAACAAACGAAGGAAGAGAAATTTGCCCATGATTTCAACACCAATTCGTTTGTTTAACCATGGGCAAATTGAACAAATTTGAGAAGCATATCACTCGATCGCTAAAGAAATGAAAAACAAAAGATACTCAGATGTAGTTGATAGAGAACAAAATTACAAATGTTGGATTTTAAAACTAGAAAATAATAAAAATATAGTAAAATGGGAAAGAGATAAAATAAGAGACAATTTATTGATTGGTTCAGTTTACATTGACATGAAAGCCTAAATATATAGAGAATGGAATAACAAACTTAGCTAATATCTAGATAAAACAAATCAAATTCAAAAGTTAAAATCCTAACTAGAAAATAACTTTATCTTAATAGATAAAATTTTATCTTTTAACAAGTATCTTATCTTTAAACAAAAACTTCAATTTAAACTTTGAATCAATCTTTTCAACATTCTCCCTTGATTCAAAGTTGTAGAAAATTCAAAATCTATGGAGTGCATCTCTCCAAATTTCTTATTTGTGAAGCACTTCTCTTCACTGTATGATGCATTTTCTCATCATCCCATTGATGCCCTTCTCATCAACCTGCAATTATTGGAGCACGTCTCTCCAAATATATTTTGGTGCACTTCTCACCAACAAATCTAAAAAAGATTTTCTTCTTTGGCCACTTCAACCAAATTTGCATGTTCTTCTTTTTTAACTCTACAATTGTTTTGCAGATAACCAAATTTTTTGCAGTTATAACATTGAAGCTTTCCTTTGTGCCAACAATCTTTCTCTTCATGAACAAACTTCTCACAATGACCACATTGAGGAATGTTTCTTTTCTTCTTTGATGACATAAGCTTTGCTAGATAAGCTCCCTCTACCATCTTTTCACTTTGTTGGTTTCTCATTGCTCTTCTTTACTCTTATGCCTGCAAAGCATTAATTAATTTTGGTAAAGTTATTTGACTGATATCTCTTGAATCTTCAAGAGATGAAAGTTTAGACTCAAATCTTTCAGGCAAACTTATAAGCATTTTCTCTACAATATTGCTATCAGGTAAATCTTCTTCCAGCAGTCGAATTTTGTTCACCACATTTATCAATTGATCAGAATATTCTTATATGGTTTCCGTTTCTTTCATGCTCAAAGTCCCAAAATCTCTTTTGAGATTTAAGATTTGCATCTTTCTTGTTCTTTCATTTCCTTGATATAATTCTTTCAGCATATCTCAAGCTTCCTTAGCTGTTTCACAAGTCATTATTCTTGTGAAAATTACTTCTGAGACCTCAAAATGAATTATAGATAAAGCTTTTGCTTCTTCTTCTTCATGAGCTCTTATCTGATTGACTGTTGAATTGTTTCCCGGAGGTGGTAATTTCCTTTCATTTTCTACCCAGTGTTACAAACTAAGACCTTTTAAACAAGCTTTCATCTTAATAGCCTATACTGGATAATTTTTACCATTGAAAGTTAGAGGTGAGATAAGTGTTGAATTGCTGGCAGCTATGACAACTCTATCTTTGTATTTTCTCACTCAATTTCATAGTCCCTCAAGGAACTAAAGCTCTGATATCATGTTGGGATTTTAGAACCAGAAACTAATAAAAATATAGTAGAATGAGAAAGAGATAAAACAAGAGACTGTTTATTAATTAGTTCAGTTTACAGTGACATGAAAACCTAAATATATAAAGAACGAAATAACAAACTTAGCTAATACTTAGATAAAATAAATCAAATTTAAAAGTTTAAATCCTAACTAGATAATAACTTTATCTTAATAGATAAAATTTTATATTTTAATAAATATTTTATTTTAAATAAAAATTTCAATTTTAATTTTGAATCAATCTTTTCCATAACTTTGTTGATAAAGAGCATACCTCAACCTAGAAAGGAGACGTTCCATAAATTAACTCAAAAGAGGATGGAAAGAGTTAAGAAGAATAGGCGTGGAAAGAGGTGAGAAGAATAGGCGCAAGATTGAAGAAGTATAACAGGAAGTAAAATTAAAAGAACGAGGAAGCAACGGCTTGGCTTAGGCGAGAGTAAAGCCAAGAGGTTTGGTGTTATTAAAATATTGACGTTTTAATCTCAAAACAGCATAAGTTTGCCGAACAATTTGACATGATGCGGAAAGGAAGAGGCGCGACGGGGTAAAAATGAGCCGAAAACCACGTCCATGTGCACCTCACTAAACCTTTGACTGGTCAAAAGGAGAAAGCTGGAAGAAGAATAATCAAGAGCAGCCAAACGGTTGAGAAATAAAATTATCACAAGTGAAAGAAAAAGAAGGAATAAATGAAAATAGTTACGAAGAAAATGGAAATAGTTTAATTGTTTTTTTGGAAAAGGAAAATTTACTTGGCGCTATTGTTTAAATATTATAAGAATAAAGATAAAATGAGTTTTTTTTAAAAAAAAAAGGGAAAGGAAAGTAACGGAAGATGCGTTTTGATATCAAGAACTAGAAAAATGGATGTAATGTAGTGAACAAATACGCCCTCACTCGCATCATTTAGATAACCATCTACTCCCAAGCGGTCTCCTTTCCTTCTTTCTCTCTAGAGAATATCTACCAATTTCCTTCACATGTAGTCCCTTTGATCTTATACAGGCGGCGATTTTTCCTGTAATACTTCTATATCCGTGTTTTTGCTGTATCTCTTTTCTTTCTTTTTTTTCTTCAGACGGAGGAATTGTTTCGCGTTGTGCGATCAAAGGTTAGTGCTTGGTTCATTGGTTTGATTTGAATTGCTATAATCTGCTTTTCTGAGGAATTGAATATTGTTCATGTTTGTGTTAGATCTCGTCGATTCGATTTTCCAATGCTTTCTCTTTGGGTTAATTGTCTTTGCCTGGTTTTATTCTTGGAGGAGGATTTGTACCGTACTGCATGTTTGTAGACTGTCAGTTCCGATGGAGGATTAGTAGTTGAAGAAGAATATTCCATTTAGTTTCATCAATTTGATTATCGTTCCATTTGTTCGGGTTTTAATATCGGTTGGTGGCTTGACGTGAGAATCGATGCTGGAGTAATCGATTCAGTTGGACATGCTCTGTGCATGACTCTCTGATTTTGTTTGTCTTTGGGTGATGCTGCTTAAAGAGGACTTAGTTAGCTTTAGTTTTACGAAGTTTTACTGGCACTAAATGATTGAGCAATCACATATTTGGCTCTCTCTGCCAAGCTACTCTCTTGTTTTAGAATAAATACGTAATGTACCACCGATTCTGCTCTGGGTTAATTCTAAGTCCTGCTCTGGGTTAATTCTAAGGCTTAACTTTGGATTCTGTTAACTCCTCTTCTTATCTTGTGCTCAGTCGGAGGCTTAAAATTCAATAATGGTGTTCCGAGATCTTCTTGAGGAACAAAATTTTGAGAAGAAGAACGGATTTCTTCAGAGAAATGGGCATCTCTTTTCCTATGTTCCCCTAACCGGGAACGAAAATCTGAAGGTGGCTGGAAAAAGCTTGCTTGAAAGAGACATGGGTACTTGTGATTTGAACCGGATACGACTAAATGGTAAGAAATCCATAGCTGTGGTGCAAAGTGGAGAGAGTAATAACCAACATTCACCAGATGAAAGTCTTGTTCCTGGTCTTCCTGATGATACAGCATTAGATATTTTGGCTTGGAGCTACATATCAGATTACCCTACTCTGGCTTGTGTCAATAGAAAATTCAGAGCTTTAGTTGGAAGTGGGTGTATATATAAGATAAGACGGCGGCTTGGGATAATTGAACACTGGGTTTATTTGGCCTGTATTTTAATGCCCTGGGAAGCATTCGATCCTGTAAGACACAGATGGATGCAATTGCCGAGGATGCCATGTGATGATTGTTTTACTCATGCAGATAAAGAGTCCCTTGCTGTGGGGACTGAGCTACTTGTTTTTGGTCATGAGTTGTTTGGATTTGCTATTTGGAAGTACAGCTTGCTTACTCGTGGCTGGTCTAGATGTGCTTTGATGAACTTACCACGATGTTTGTTTGGTTCAAGCAGCCTTGGGGAAATTGCCATTGTTGCTGGAGGAACTGACAAGAATGGACGTATTTTGAAGTCTGCTGAGCTTTACAATTCTGAGTTGGGTGCTTGGCAAACCTTACCAGATATGAACATGCAGCGTAAGCTGTGTTCAGGATTCTTTATGGATGGGAAGTTTTATGTAATTGGGGGTATGTCTAGCCCAACAGATTGTTTAACTTGTGGTGAAGAATACAATCTTGAGACGAGGTCATGGAGGAGGATAGAGAACATGTACCCTGCTTCTAGTGTGGGCCATCCTGCTATGCGTTCTCCCCCACTAGTTGCTGTAGTAAATAATCAACTTTATGCTGCTGATCAAGTAACAAATGAGGTCAAGAGATATGATAAGACTACTAACTCATGGGGTGTTGTGAAGAGGTTGCCGGTTAGAGCTGACTCTTCTAATGGCTGGGGCTTAGCATTTAAATCATGTGGGAGCAGCTTACTCGTGATTGGAGGCCACAAAGGACCTGAGGTTGAACTTATCGTGCTGCACACTTGGGATCCACAGGATGGAAGCACTGATGGACCAGAATGGAATATTCTTGCAGTCAAGGAGCGAGCAGGTGCTTTTGTGTCCAACTGTGCAGTAATGGGATGCTAATGCTTCAGTGCATCTTTTCTTAGGTGAAAAACCTTTGATAGGTGGTTATAACTGAACTTTATATTGGTAAAGAGGCAGAATTTAAATCTTCCTCATTGCCATTCTATCAAAATCCTTACAATTTGACTTCCATTTTTCTTCTAATTTTTGGTGGTTATATATCTATATCACCTGGATGGTCATAATGGACTTGACATTATTGTTAAAACTTCATGAATTCATAATGGTTCAATCTGGACATTATGCTTGCTTCTCCTTATGAGTACCTTTGCCGATGAATTCATTGATTTGCTACCATTATACATTGGCAGATGAATGTTATCTAGTTTTTTGTGTTAATTTTATGTGAAATTCATTCTTTAATTGTCAGTGATAACATGATTATTTGAAAGCTATAGTTGTTTGTTTCAGTGTAATGTTTTCTAGTTTCTGAGGAAGTTGAATGGAGGGAATTCTTTTGCAGTAGTTACGATGTGCATTCTATAAAATTTGCAGTTATTCCCCTATTAATGTTAGCAGTTAAGTCCTTTAGTTAATTGATAATCTCTTATCATTCTTATATCGTCCTTTAATCCCCAAAGGCGGACAGCACTTTTCTATCCGGACAAGACATATCAGACGGTCCCAGAATTTGTCCCAAGGCCAAAATTCCTAGTGGAGTCAGTCTGTTAAGGTGAACAGATTCCTACTTGAAGTCTGAATTGCTCATTATGTGTACATCTTCATCTCATTATTTAACCTTCCAAATTATTGTCTGATAAAAGTGTTGTTTTCCTTCACTTCAGGTTTGTTTTTTCTAAAATTTCCTTCACTTCAGGTTGGATGAAAGCATTCATCACTTCTGGTAGAGCTAGGTTTGCAAATATTAATATAGTCCCGAGTCTGGTTAGGCATGGGTGCCAAAAAAGGATTTGATGAAATTTGAGCAGTGCTAGATGATAAACTTAGAAATTGAAGCCTGTGTCCAGTTTTGCATTATTAGACACTTTTCAATCACTGAGACGCACGATCCATCCCTGACGCAAATCATAGGAGTAATCGAACTTTTGTACAACGTTTGATTGACGATACCAATGAAAAGTAACCTTCAAAACTAATTTTCTGTGGATCGCACCTTCTTCGATCATCTGCCAAACACCATCATGGACAGTATTTTGGTAGCTGTATTTTTCATCGTTTCAATTGGTATACTGTAATTGTTTTCGAATTATTTATGGATTTGAAATAATGTATAAATTTCGAGAATGAGAGCCGTTTTATGATAAAATGAATCACGCTCTAACTAATATTTGACAGGATCGTAACAAACGGGGTCGGCCTGTTCTTTTCTGTAAAAGCTCTTCGATTACGTACCAACGAAGTCAAAGTAAGTTTTCCTTCTTTCGGCCAACGGCATAGGGGAGGTTTCTTCTCGCCTGGATCAAAAGACTGGTTCCTTTTCTTTTTAGAAATGAAATCACAACTCACTCCCACTTCATCCCCTTTAACAGATCTGAATTCCGCTCCTTCCTTACCAGAACTCTCTAACCTGATAGCCTCAACTCAGACGCCCTCTCTCCCCACACAATTCCCACCTCTGATCACCGCAATTCCATTTGCTGGGAGTCATCTCCTGGCTCTGCTAGAAACAACACCTTCCCACTTTATGTTAGAGTTTAATCCCCTTAATGTCAATATCCATTCGAATCAAATCATCAAGAATTAAATAAAAGCAGAAGTATACCTAAATCTATTATGAAATCTGCACTATAATTTAGCGGTTTGTCTTCTAAATTAGAAAGTGGCCTTTTTCAGAGTTATTTTTTTTCTAACTCTCTGCTCTGATAGATGATGAGAATGTTAGAAGGAAGATGATGAGAATGTTAGAAGGAATTGTGCATACATTTAATCCTAGTCTCCATACATATAAAGCCTACACTTTAATGCATAAAACCCAAAATACCATAACCATATTAGACCAATTTACTTAATTAAGTTCAACTTTATATGATAGCCTTTATACATAATTATACACATATAAGCGCACATGTTTAATTAAAAATCCTTACAATCTCCCACTTGGGTTATGTGTTACCCTAAAATTGTGTATTAACTTTATGAGACTCAAAATTTTGCTATCATTACTGTATGCATCCTTAACAATCCAGTCTATTAATCATACCAATATAGGATCAAAGCAACTTTCGCTACATTTAACTTAACTAGACCCATCAATGGTCACATATGTTGATATAATCAAATGACATGGATCAAGCATGGATGTGTAGTATGGAAATTATAAGCAGCTTGATCTTAGTATGCTTATTTCCAACTGGTCCAACTTTATGCTTTAGTGAGATCAATCTTAAATAAGTTCAGAGACAAAATAAACCAAATGTCTTAAAGTTAAAAATAACCTCGAACAAATTAACCAAAAACTGTATCTAAAATGATAGTGAAAAAATGTCTAATCTGAAAAGCATCTATAATACAAACTCTCACTGAAACTATATATCTTAAAAAGATGCAATAGCCATATGAGCAGTGTGCTCATGAAAGACCTTGGGTGATACTCCTTTAGTAATCGGATTCGCAATCATGGAGTTTGATCTAAAGTGTTGTATAGACAACTGTCCACTCTGAACTCTCTCTTTAACAATTAGGAACTTGATGTCGATGTGCTTTAACTTTGTCGAGCTCCTATTATTATTGGAAAATAGTACTGCCGAGTTATTGTCACAAAATAACTTAAGTGGTTCAATAGAGTCTACAATGTGCAGCCCCATGACAAAGTTTTGCAGCCATATCCGTGGTTGGATGCCTCATAACACGCTATAAACTCTGCTATCATGGTGGAAAAAGCTATAAGTGTTTGCTTAGCACTCTTCCAGGAAATAGTTCCTCCAACAAGTAGGTAGATATAACCCGAAGTGTATCTCCTACTATCTTGGCATCTAGCAAAATCAGAATCAAAATAACCAATGATCTCCAACTTATTCGATTTTTTGTATGTGAGCATACAATCTTTCGTTCTCTACAAGTACTATATGACCCATTTGGCTGCTTTCCAGTGATCCAATCCCGAATTACTTAAATATCTCCCTAGCATTCCAACAATGTACGTAATATCCAGATGCGTACAAACTTGAGCATACATTAACTTCCTACAGCTAAAGCATAAGGAATCTTTTTCATTTCCTTAGTTTCAAAGTCATTCTTAGGGCATTGACTTAAATTGAACTTATCTCCCTTAGACACAGAGGTATCACCTGGTATACAATCATACATGACAAACCTTTTAAGAACCTTTTCAATATAGCTCTTTTGTGATAATCCAAGAATACCTTGAGAGCGTTCACAATGTATCTGAATCCCTAAAATAAAAGAAATGTCACCAAGATCTTTCATTTCAAATTTCTTTGACAGAGATCTCTTGGTTTCGTGCAATAAGCCTATATCATTATGGCAAGCAACATGTTATTGACATATAAAACTAGAAAAATGTACCTACTACTACTGAACTTATGGTATATACAATCATCAGCCAAGTTCATCTTAAAACCGAATGAGATGATTACTTAGTGAAATTTGTAATACCATTGACGAGATGCCTGCTTGAGTTTATAAATGGATTTCTTTAGACCATTTTCTTTGCATCTCTTGATACAAAGTTCTTGGGCTGCATCATATAAATCATCTCATTAATGTCACCGTTAAGAAATGTTGTCTTAACATCCATCTAATGCAACTCAAAATCAAAATACGTCACTTATGCCATTATTATCTAAAAGAGTCTTTTGAAGAAAACGGAGAGAAATTCTCTTTATAATGAATGCCTTCTTTCTATGTAAAGCCCTTTGCGACAAGACGAGTCTTATACCTTTCTACATTGCCTTTTGAATCATTCTTGGTCTTAAATATCCATTTGATGCAATAGGTTTTGCACCTTCAGGCAATGGTACAAAGTCCCAAACATCATTGTCCTTCATGGACTTTATCTTTTCATTCATGGAATCAATCCACTTTTGAGAGTTAAAACTTTCTATGGCTTAACAGAAGTTGATTGGATCATCTTCCACCATACCAATGTCAACTCCATGTTCATGAAGAAATACAATATAATCATCTGGAATTGCACTTCTTCTATCTCTAGTAGATCTCCTTAATGGGTTCATCTGATTTGTCATATCTACTATAGTACTCGTGTTGGGTCCGTGTTTTGCGTACCTGGGCAAACAGGCCCAGCGTACGTCAAGTTTGCACGCGACCCAGGTACCTAGGCATTGGCCCAGCGTACCCCATTTATCCAGTATTGTCCGCTTTGGTTGCGATTCGACCTTGCAACCTCACGGTTTTGTGTCCGCTTTGGTTGCGATTCGACCTCGCAACCTCACGGTTTTGTAGC
>JANITW010000002.1:22145192-22162291 GCA_027564335.1 Erythroxylum williamsii | reverse complement strand
GAGTTCGCAAAACTCACCCAAAATTTGCAATTATTTTTCAGGACTCAGAAGAATACCCCGTTAGGCAACGGGAGTATAACATCTGCCGGTTAACACAGTAGGGAAGTGGTCGGGATCAGTTCGTGTCTGCATTAGTGTATTTTATTTTTCTGAAGTTTTGTATTACTGATTTGGACAATTTGTAAAGCTAACAGACTGAAATAAATTGTGTTTATAAATAGGGCCTCGATGCCATTAAATTGTTTATGAAAATTGTTTTCCGCATAAATTACACTATGTGTGTGTATGTGTTAAGGAAAAAAAAATTATACTAAGTTTTGACTGAGTGATGTAGCACGCCACCCTCGCGGGGCACGGACTCGGATATCACCATCGATGTCGGGTTCGGGTCTTGTGGGTGTGGGGTGTTACAGATGTTCTCTCACCATAATCTTGTTGCTTTTTTAAAATTCAGTTATTGAATTGCTACTCATGTGATTTTGATAATTCCGGACCATCAATTGTCAGAGGAGATTGATAATCGGGAATGTATTAGAAGTGTTTTATAAATATATGTGAATATGAAAATATATGTTCTAAACTGACTGTTGAATGCCGGACTTAGATCCGAAGAATATGATATATGAATTGAGTATATCAAATGTCAAACACTAAACGCATCATAAGTGAATTGTTGAATCTCATTATATTGAAATGCATCAACAGATAAAGATGTTGTGATCGAAGTGAACCAAGTGAAAAAGAGCTTAAAGCTTAGAAATGTGCACAAAGAGCTATAGGCCTAGTTATCTATGAGCCCAATATCTGTAATACGTACAAGACAATATATAAAATGAGCCTGGTATTCCCTACAGATATGAGATAGTTAAATAGGCACTCAGCCACATCAAAGTAAAAATGAAGTGAGTCACGTGTGCATTTGCATATGCATCCTTATTTATTAAGTGATTTAATGGATATAACCATATTAACTAATTAAATTAACATGCTTATTGAACTGAGATGAAATATTGAATGGTTGAAATAAATGAAGTATGTGATGTGATGTAATGTGAATTATTCATTTATATGATATATTTGGTAAACTGGACTATATATGTGTTGTTTAGTGCTGATATGAGTGAGCACATCGAGAATGGTTCACTTACTGAGTTTACGATCTCATCAACATTGCAATGTTGTTTTTCAGGTTCAAAGGAGTTTCAATTCCTAAGCAGATTAAGGAGAAATCTAGTACTTATGTTTTGGAGCAAGAATGGCTCAAAGGTCAGTCAGTTGACACTAAAGAGTCTAGATAAGATATTTTGGTTTAGCATCTTAGTTCATGTAGAACATCTTATAAAGAGTAGCAAACTCTTAGATGTTGTTGGTAATGTATATATATGGATTATGTACTGTAATGCTACAATGTATGTTCATGTTTATGAATAAAAAGGGAAGTTTTGATCTTATTAAATACTTGTGTTATGTGTGATGCCTTAAAAAGTGAATATGATTGCTCCAACATGCCATTCCCATAGAGTATATTCTCGGATAATCTATGGATGTTAGGGCATATGCACTATGGTAGTGGTGTGTTACACCTTGAGCTAATAATCTTCATCTTTTTGATGATGACAAACAATAATAGATATATTTTCAAAATTCGAAAAATAATAAAGGATTTTGAAGGATACCTGTAAACTTTACTCGCAGTTATAATTAGAAGGAGCTTGACTTTTGAAGGAAAAGCCTATTGATTGTTTATCACAGATTTAAACTCCACAAATTCAGTTACATTTCAACAGAATATATCATCAATAACAAATATATCATTAACGCAATATTTGAAAATATATCATCAAGGCAAAGTACATCATTTTAATTCTCCCCTTTTGTCATTATAAAAAAGATAGAGGGAAAGAGTAATGAAGGCATCAAACAATATCATAATAACAGACCAAGAAAAAAGAACAGTCATTAGTTCATACATTTTTATAAGTAGAGTCCATAAGTCAAGAATCTAATTTTGCATTTTGTCTATCTGACTACGCATTTGATATTGATTGGAAAGAATTTCCTTCAGATGTTAAAGGGCCACATCATTAGAGCTCTAAAGAGGAACAGGAGCTGACTTTTATGGGGTGGGACCTAAAAGATTTGTTACTCTTTTTGTCTTTTTGTGTACACACACATTGTCTTTTAGCTTGTAACCAAATTGGTAGGGAATTGAAGAATGGAACTTTGCAGGCTCATACCAATTTAGGTTGTCAAAAGCACTCCAAAATAAACAAAAATCTTGGTTAACAACATCCCATACAATAAGCTACCAGTGGTATTCTTATGACTTTCCTTGTATACCATAAATTTCATAACCATTACTAGGAGGTTCATCTTATTACCCTTTAAAAGATTGTAGACCATATATGTATCTAGAAGGCTATATCTTTCTATTGATCTACTCCTTGGAAAAATTGAAGTAGCTGAAATGAACACAAGGCATCTTGGCAGTAAGCCCAAGTGTCTACATCAGGGTCTCCCTTTATGGGCATTCTCAGTGTGTAGACATATAAAGTCCACAGCCTCTCTTAGATCAATGTCAGCAATGTCCCACTTGTGTTAGGGAATGTTAGTCCTACCAACTGGAATTACACCTAGAATTTTCCCTAAGGTTTTCTCTGTAACCAAAATCTCGCACTCACATACTGGAATTACCCCTAGAATGTTCCCCAAGATTTCCTTTGTAACCAAGATCTCACACTCACATACCCACGAGATGATTGCCAGCTTCCTATCAATTTCTTCTCTTCTCATGTTTTTGTAGAAACATCTTACTAATTCATCACTCATTATTTTGTCCAAATTTAAAAAGTTTTCCTAACCAACAACAAGAAAGAAGGGTGTGATGAGAATATTGATATCACTGAATAGGTTGGAAGGCAAGATGCATCCTGCCACCACCTTTCTCTTTTTGTAGTGCATCTTGTACCTTGCCTCCATTTCATCGATTGGAACAACTTTACTAGAGCTAAGGATTTTTCCTTCTGGAGTATAGTGAGTTTCTTTGATTTTGCTCTCTTAGCTTTAGGGATTTCTTTAAAAAAGGTTTCTTCAAACAATGGTTCATCCCTAACAATTTGGTCCTTAGTCTTTTCTTCGACGAAAGGCACTTTGCCTTTTCTTACTTATTCCTTTTTTCTTTTCCTTGATTCTTCTTCTTCTTCCTTTTTTGTCTTAGTAGTTTCTTCTTATAGAGTTTGTTTTGTGATACTATTTATGGTTTATGGTCTCCTTAATAACAGAGTCAATTCTTTATATGATCCATCCTCGTTTACATCCCAATGCACTTCAACCACTTTCTTATCCTTAGGGTCAGTTTTAGGAGTAGTAGATGGAGGAGTAATGGAAAGAGTAGGAGTGGTCAGAGTAAGAATGGGTATATGAAATCTTACTTATCTTGTTTGCTCCCCGTCACTCGAGGATTCTTCTACTTCTTTTTCTTCTTCCTTTTCTCCTCCTCCTCCTTTTTCTTTTTCTTCTTCTTCTTTCTTTTCTTCTTCTTCTTTCTCTTCTTCTTCTTCTTTCTTTTTCTTCTTCTTCTTTCTTTTCTTCTTCTTTTTTCTCTTCTTCTTCTTCTTCTTCTTCATTAAAGTTAGAGACAAATTGATGTTCGGCTGAAGGTTCATTGTTTTTAGAGGAGGAGTCTGAGTATGATTCTAGGGAAAGCACAACCAAAATTTATCTTTTTCTCTCCTCCAGAGTTTTTTGAAAGGGTGTTTTGGAAATTTGGGCTTTAGAGGATAGATAGGTTTAGTAGGAGTATTCAAAGGGCTTACTATTGGACATAGAGCCAAAGACGCAGAAATGATAGTTTTTTTATAGTTGGAAGTTGAAGCATATGGTTTTCTTCTGTTCCTTTGATTTCGTTCGAGTCATTGTAAGAACAATGGGTAAGGTTTAGAAGATTTGAGATAAAAATAAAGAGTTAGAATGAAGAGAGTAAAGAGTGGTGCTTCGAAGAACAACGAGGATGAGTAGAAGAACGAATCTTGCTTAAAGAGTGATAAATGATTTTTGAGTGTTAATTTCGTGTGAAGAAAGAATGTCGTACACGTTAAAAGTGGAAGTGGATCATCTGCGTATCTTCTGTCATTCCTGTGTAGCTGCTTGTTAGAACTTGCACGCGTTTCTTTAAATGTTGAAGTGACACCATGAATGACTTCCTTTTTAGGACACGTGCAATATGCTCTATTAAAATTGAAAGTAGTCTTTTAAAATGAAGGGGCATTTTAAACTAGAAGGAGTCTACGAACTTAAGAGAAGGTCTTGAACCTGAGAGGAGTCTTCTAAAGTAGAGGGATCCTGCTAATGTCTACAGAGAGAAGTAGCATAGAAAGTTCGCACAGTATAATATTAGATAATTTACACATATCAAACTCATTTCTCAACAGGAAAAATCTATCTTCAGAGAGTGGCCTAGTGAAGATATCGACAATTTGATTTTCAGTATTAACATGCAAAAAATTAATGATACCTTTTAAAACATGATCTCTAAAAAAATGATGTTTGATTTCTATGCTTAGTTCTAGAATGTTGCATATGATTTTTTGAAAGATTTATTGCACTGCTATTATCATATAATATAGGAATATGATTAAAGTTCAACGAGAAATCCTGGAGTTGATGCTTCATCCATAAGATTTGAGCATAACAACTGGTAGTTGCTATATATTTTACTTCAGTTGTTGAAAGAATTGTGCGATTTTGTTTTTTTCAAGACCAAGAAACTAGACATCCTCCAAGAAATTGATAATAACCACTTGTGCTTTTCAGTCGACTTTATCACCTGCAGAATCTGTATCACAATAGCTAACTATATTAAAAGAGTCAATTTTTGGATACCATAATCCAAAATCTATAGTTTTGTGAAGATATCGAAAGATCTTTTTAACTGCTTGAAGGTGGCTTTCTTTTGGATTTGATTGAAAGTGTGTGTAAAGAAACACACTAAACATAATGTCTGGTCTTGAGCTTGTAAGATATAATAGTGACCTAATCATTCCTCTATACCTTGTTTCATCTGTAGCCTTGCCTTCTTCATCCTTATCAAGTTTAGTTCTGATATACATAGGAGTATCCATTAGTTTGGCATTCTCAAAATGGTACTTCTTGATAAGTTCCTTTGTGTATTTGTCTTGGTTAATGAAGATCCCTTTTTCTGTTTGCCTGATTTGTAATCCGAGAAAGAAAGATAATTCTCTCATTATGTTCATTTCAAACTCCCCTTGCATTAATGCTAAGAATTCTTCATAGAAAGATTGATTACTAGCACCAAATATTATGCCATCAACATAAATTTACATTATGAGTAAATCATTCTTCTTTTTCTTAATAAATAAGGTGTTATCTACCTTTTCTCTTTCAAAGTTATTCTGAAGTAGAAAATTACTTAACCTCTCATACCATGCTCGAGGAGCCTATTTTAGACCATACAGGGCTTTACTCAACTTCATCATATAGTCAGGATCATTTTCATCTTCAAAGCCTGGATGTTGCTTACCAAACACTTCTTCATTAATATATCCATTTAAAAAGGCACTTTTGAAACCTATCTAGAATAGTTTGAAGTTTCCATAACATGCAAAGGCAAGTAAAATTCTAATCGATTCCAGTATAGAGATAGGTGCATAAGTTTCATTAAAATCAATAACTTCCAGTTGATTATAACCATGAGCTACAAGTCTAGTTTTGTTTATTACCACCTTATAATTTTCGTTGAGTTTGTTTCGAAATACCCAATGAGTTCCAATGACTGACTAGTTTTGCAGATGAGGTACTAGCTTCCAAACTTTGTTTTTGTTAAGATGATTTAGTTCATCTTTCATAGTTGAGACCTAATTTTCATTAGTATGGGCCTCTTCAATAGTCTTTGGTTCTAATTGTGAGATGAGGGCAAAAAAGTTGTTCTTGAAGAAAGATCTGGTTTTTAGACATTCAAAAGGGTCTCCCAAAATATATCGATGTGTATCTTGACCTCTCCATTCTCTTGGTGTTTTTCTTTGCATAGGCTTCTGCTGAGAGGAAGGAGTCTATCATGTCTTGGCTTCAAAAGGACCTTCTTAATCATGTGATTCCGAAGGTGTTGTAGATGTAGTTGATGATTTTTTAGGAACCAACAGATGCTCTTCATCATCTGAATCAGTTGTTGTTGTCGAGGGTAGTGCTTTATCAAACATTACATGTATTGATTCTTCTATATTCTTTGTTCTTTAGTTATAAACTTTAAATCCTTTGTTAGTGGTACTGTGGGCTAGAAAGATAACTTCATCTGATCTTGCATCAAACTTTCCAAAGTTGTCTTTTCCATTATTTAGAACGAAGCACTTGTAGCCAAATGCTCGAAAGTAAGCAACATTCGATTTTCTTCCTTTCCACATCTTATAGAGGGTCTTTTTCATAATAGGTCTTATAAGATACCTGTTGAGTATGTAGGAAGAAGTGGATACCGCGTCTGCCTAGTAACCATGGGGTAGGCCACTTTCACACAACATTGTCCTTGCCATATCAACTGGGGTCCTGTTCTTTCTTTCAACGAACCATTCCGCTAAGGAGTCATCGGGCAAGAAAAATTATGAGATATACCAATTTTGGCACAAAACCCTTCAAAGTTTATGTTATTAAATTTTTCTCCATGATTGCTTCGAATTGAAGTAATGTAGTATCCTTTTTCGATTTGAATTTTTCTACAAAACTTCTCAAAAACTTCAAACGCATCATCGTTATTTGATAGGAAGTAAATCCATGTAATTTGGAATAATCATCTACTAAAACAAAATCGTAAAGTTTACCACTAAAACTTTGAGTCCTAGTGGGACCAAATAAATTCATATGCATAAGTTCAAGTGGTTGTTTAGTAAATACAATATTTTTGGGAGGGAAGCTGGTTCTCACTTGTTTACCTTGTAAACAAGTCTCACAAACCTGGTTACTTTAAAACTTCAAAATCGATATTCCTCTTACTAACTAATTTTTTGACAATTTTAATAGAATGTCCACACTGGCATGTCTGTATCTCTTGTTCTAGATAACGAATCCTTTTCTAGATAAACAAAACACTTAACATTTTGTGAAGTCATGTCTTCCAGTTGAGTAAAGTATATGTTTTGATTTCTAGGACCAACGAATACAATATTATCATTATGAGTATCAACTATTTCATAATGAGATGCATAGAAAATGACTCTATAACCCTTTTCAAATAACTGACTTACACTTAACAGGTTATGTTTCAAACTATCAATATAAAGGACATTATCAATAAAGGTAGAGTCAGAATCACCATTTTTACCAATTCTGATGAATTTTGCCTTGTTTTTGTTGACAAAACAACATTAACTCCATCTTTTCTTTCAATGTAGTTAAGATGTAATATCTCACCTGTCATATGTCTCGAACAGTCACTATCAACTTGTTAGAGAAGTGCTCTAAAGGCAGTTACCTTTAGCACTTATTATACAAATCATTTTATGATTAACAAAGGCATTTTTCATTATTTCGATGCTCAAACATTTATGGATTTGATGTTGATCTTAAATTGATTTAATGAAGTCCTTAATACAAAACATAGCATCGAGGAAATCATGATGAGATCATGATAATGAGATTCTTATCTTGTGTAATTATATTAGTATCTAAACTTTTCCTAGTCATAGGATTAATGAGATTGAATATCATTAATTCGGATAGACTAGCACATGTTATATTTCTTAATTGGATTAAGTAGTACATCTCATAAGCTGTAGATATAAGTTGTTTAGAGTTAACATGTGGATGCTTACTAAGGGTGGTAAGTACATTGGATTGACCTACTATGAGACAATCATATGGATATTCTATTCCAGTGTCAATGATAGTCTCATCATAACAATGGTGCAAGTATCCTTTGACTTGAGGATCTCAAGAATATCTTAGATACTGATCCTATGCTTTGACTCCATTCATCGATGCCTTTTAGGGGTTACTCATAGGGTAGCAATTGGGTACAGCTTGAGGTATTCAGAGGTAATTAAGTAGCCAATAAATGATTCACCACTCCTGATAGAAGGAGATGATACCCACGGCCTCTTATCGGGAATCTTTAGCCATAGTAGATATGTGTCATGAAAATAGTATTCAATGATACATACAGTAATGAGATCCTCAGGACAAGATCTAATATCACTTAGACTAGATGTGACTTGGTCAGTCTAGTGGGAGTTGACACTTTGACCATACTCTGAACCAAGTAGGGTATAGATGGTGAAAGGACAAATTGCATGGCAACATTGTGTATGCAAGGGTTCTTAGTCAAACCGTTGGCTTTTCGGTCAATTAGGGGTCGTGACATGTTGTAAAATACCGCTCTTGACTTACTTGAATTAAGTGTTAATTCAAATGGCCAACATAACTGGAAACGTAACGAGTCACACACATAGGAGATCCCAAGGATGAGTAAATTGATCTTGAATGGTGATTTAAGATATGAGAGAGTATTTCGAGATTGTATCGCGGGGTGATCATGGTAGAAAATGTTGCACGGAATGGATTAGAAATAAGTATTGTTGGCTGTCAATTTAGTCATTAACTTCCCAAAACTTTCATTAATGCGTGCTATTCATAGTCATTAACTTCTCATAACTTCCATTAATGCATGCTATTCATGACAATTAACTTCCCATTAATGATGAGGGTTATGGTAGGCCAAAGAGGGTAGAAAATAATCATCATGTTCGTGCATCTTGTGTAAGACACAAGTGAAAGAAAGATTCTTTCTTACACACACACTCTTTTTCTCTCTAACTCTCACAAAAGTTCTTGTCTTTGCTAGCACAAAGAAAGAATTCATGCCATCTCCTAATGAGGTTTCATCTTTCTATCTTCATGTGAAATTTTATTGGAGACGATCTACATTGATTGTTGTGGTTTATGACAACCCAACGTGGAGAAGATTAAAGAACGAAGGAGATTGTCAGAAAGGTATGTAAACATCTTACATTTCATGTTTTTGTTTTCTATATCTATATGCATGAGTAAATCTAGTTTTTAAGGTTCTGTTTTATTTTCCACTGCATATATTTGATATATATTATGTATGAGATACATGATCGGAGCCTTACAGTGGTATCATAGCCATCTTGTGCCTTGTTAGATTTAGAATACATGATATGTGAAAACTGTTTTCATAGTTGTGATAGCTTAGGTACTCGTAATGTTTTGTTCAAAATTAATTATAGAAAAATAGTTTTCAAGATTTTATTTCACCAATCTGTTTATAAGATGTAAGTGACTGATTTAGTGTGATTAAAATATTTAATTTCGAATTTACAAGAACATGCATGAAATATGTCTTTCTGCTGGGCATATGATGTCTATTGGCTAAATTGATGAGGTTATACATGATTTTTGTGGAATTTTATTCTTGAAAAATCATGTGAACATATTTGGGATGTGTTTATGCCTCTGTAAGTTTTTTAGAATCATTAAAAATGTTTTAATAATTTTATCAAACAATTTTTAGATATCGAAAGTTTTCCAGAAATTGTAGGATTTGTTTTGTTTGATGTTTTTATATGTTTATATTTCAGTTCCAAAACCTTAAACATATTTTATGTGATACAAATATGTTAATTTGATGTTTGATGCATACCTAAATGATTTTGCTTGAAATTTGATTTCTAGAAAAATTTTAAAAATCATATGTCATTTTTGGTGTCTTATCAGTGTTTCAGTCATCATAATAATTTTTAGGTGATTCTTAAATTATTTTGATCATCATGAAATGACCTAGAGATTCTTGGAATGATGATTTGGTGTTTTGAAAATTTTTGAAATTAATTTTTAATTAATTTTAGTAGAATAATAGATTTTTTATTGTGTAATTTTAGACATCAAATAATTATTTTAAGGTAAATTAATTATGAATTAATTTCTGGAATTAGGAATTCATGTTAATTAGATTAATATTAATTTCAATCAAAATAACATACAATAGTAATTTTAGCCAAGTTAGTAAAAGGAAGATATTAAATCTAATTGTTGGATTGAGCTTTCAAGTTAGGATCCATAAGATGCCATAACCAAAATGATGTGCTTATATATATGCATTAGAGAATGCATGGTTAGGAGAATGTGTACATATGTCCCAATGCATGGTTGGGCTTGAGATATTATGGATGTAAGAAGGAGATAAGAATACCAGCCTTTTTCATAAATCTTTGTTATCAAGGAAAAACCTTAACAATATGTTCCCTAAAAGATTAATGGTGACAATTGGTTGTACTATAGTGATAATATTCATCAAAAAGGTCTCTTTTAATTCTCCAATAGTCTAAGCTCAAACATTGATGTAACTTCTTCAGTGTCTCAACTAAAAGCTATTATTAACAAAACCATCTCTACTTAAAATGTTAAGTAGTAAGTCCATTCACTGTAATTGATGTAGAGAAAACCTCACTTACATTACTTTTTTATAAGGCACTAGGAGTCGAAGGTGATAATGCATTTTTCTTACATAAAGTATAAACTCATAATAAACAAGTAGTAACTAATGTTGTTTTTGAATTATTTAGCGAGGGAAAGATGGTGAAGGAACTCAATAACACATTTATTTATCTCATTCTTAAAGTATAACCCCTAACTCTTTAAATAATTTTAGACCCATTTTTTGGTACATCATTATTTCTAAAGTTATCTTCAAAATGTTCACTAATAGATTGAAATCCATCATTAATAAGCTAGTTAATTCCTCATAATAAGCCTCTAACACAATAATTATTTCCGAAGGATAATACCCCTTCACTCTGCTAGCAAATCCTAAGAATAATTATTTCTAAAATTTTGGAAATAATTATTCTTAGGATTTGTTGGCAGGGTGAAAGGGTATTATGTTGTTGCTCGTAAATTCATTTTCAATAAAGATGTCACTTTTTGTAGAAGCTAAATTACATGTGGAAGAATAAGACAACAACACTTCACAAAGAAGTATAAACACAATATAGGTGGAAAAGGAACATTAACAAGAGACTTCTTTTTTTTTTTGCAACAATATAGCAAGATTTTAAAAAATCAATTGAGTTTGAAGCTTAAGAAATTTGTCGATTATATTGCATAAAAGACCACCAAATTTACACTCAAATTATATAATATAGGAAAGTATAACATAATACTTTTTAACAAAGCATAGAGAGATAATAACTCTTTAAGAAGCACTTTAAAATCTAGATGCCTTTTAATAGATGTAGGAAAAAATGAAAGCATTTCACAAAAATAAAACTTGAAAACTTGTACCATTACCAAAAGAACAATTGGTAGTAAATAAGTCTTCAAGATTAAGTGAGATGGTAACAATCAAGTGGAGTGATATCGTGCAAGATTAGTCGTAAAAAGATATGTAAAAATGGAAGGAATTTACTTCTATAAAATATTTTTCCTACAATTCGACTTACTATAGTCATAGTAGTCTCAGCAATAGATGTTATCTTTGACTTATATCTAGAACATTTAGATGTGGAAACTAACTTTTTTTATAGAAATCTTGAAAAAATGCTCTAACAAAAAAATTTTAAAGAAAAAGAGAACTTGGTTTTCCATATTGAACAAATTTCTATATAGACTTATATAAGCTATAACATGTTAGTATAAGAGATTTGATTTCTTCATCGTGCACTTTGGATACAACATAGTCAATATAGATTCTAGTATATATTTTAAGAAGTTTAGTAATAATGATTTCATTATCTTCTTATTATATATAAATAATGTGTTGGTTGTAGGCTGCCCCCCACAAAGATAGCACTAAAGAGTCAAAGGCATTATTTTCTAAAAATTTGAAAAGAAGGATTTAGGAATAGTACACAAGATTTTAGGGATTTAGATTCATCAAGTTAAAAATATTACAAAGATTTGGATTTCTTAGAAAAACTACCTAAAGAAGATTTTGCAACACTTTAATATACAAAATTGTAAGCCAATATCTACCTATCTTCCTGTTAATTTCAAGTTATCCTCTAATATTGGCCTTAAATGAATATGCGAGGATGTAGATGTCTCAAGTACTAAATGTATCTTTAGTGGGGATTTTGATGTTCACCATAATTTGTAAAAGACTAGAGATTACGTATGCAGTAGGAGTGATTAGTTGCCACGTAACGAATCCTAGTAGAGTGCATTGAAATGATGTAAAGAGTATCTTAAGATATATTAAGGGGACCTTTGATATTGCATTATAATATGGAGGATCAAACTTTATTGTCAAAAGATGTGTTAACTCTAATTATTTAGGTGATTTCGATAAAAATAAATTCACTATAGATTTTGTGTTCACACTTGTGGGTGCGATTGTAGTTGAGGCTCAAAGTTACAATTTGTTACGGGTACATCAACGAGGAAAGTGAAATATGTAACATCTATATAAATTAGTAAATTTTGAAACCATGAAACACTGTCAAACTGAAACCATCTTAATAAATCTCAATCTTCATTTTTATCCACAGCGTCCGCTTCCAAATGAGTACCAACCTTTGCTCCAAAAAAGAAAGTTCCCTCTCTATAAAATTTTGACATTATCATGTTCTTAGAACTAACAAAAATTTCCTTAGTATTTGAGTGTGTGCTGTTAAATAAACAAGGTCGTTTTGAGAAGCAATCGGTGCTCGTTTAAGTATAAATAAAAGCTTCAACCTTTTGGAGTTTCCATGGCATAAGAAGTCAAAATAAAAGCTTCAACCTTTTGGAGATTCCATGGCATAAGAAGTCAAAATTGCTGGTCAGAAGCTGTTAAACAGTATAACGACCTATTATCATATGACAAAGATTGTCGAACCCATACTTGCTCGGTTAGAAATATTAAGCGACAGATCGCTTAAATATGGACTAGCTGAAATTTTTGGCAACAACGTATTAAGCCATTCTTGCTTGTGATCTCCATTTTCATCATGGAGGGTCAATCCTCTTTCTCAATCTTTCTTCCCATTTTTCTCAGCATTTTTGTGGTTCTTGTTATATGGAAGAGATCAAAGACTAATCAGCAGGCTCAAAACTTGCCTCCTGGACCAAAGAAGCTGCCGATAATAGGAAACTTGCTAGAACTTGGAGGGTCTCTGCCCCACCATCGACTAAGAGATTTGGCCAACAAATATGGACCTGTTATGCATCTTAAACTTGGAGAGCTCGCCACCATCGTTGTTTCGTCCCCTGAAGTTGCGAAAGAAATAATGAAAACACACGATGTTACCTTTGCTGACAGGCCATATCTCATTGCTGCAGAAATTTTATCTTGCAACTCTAGCGTAGTTATGTCAAATTATGGAGATTTCTGGAGGCAGATGAGAAAAATTTGCATCTTGGAGCTTCTAAGTGTGAAAAGAGTGCAATCTTTCAGACCAATCAGGGAAGAAGAGGTAACTGATCTCATCAGAATCATTTCTTCCAGTTCAGGCTCAGTGATCAATCTCAGTAAGATGATATTTGCGTTAACGTTTAGCATAACTTCAAGAACAGCCTTGGGTAAGGTATGGGAAGACAAATCTGCCTTTGGACCACTTATCCAAGAAATTATACAGGTTGGGGGAGGATTCAGTGTCACTGATGTGTACCCGTCTCTTAAGTTTCTTCCTGTTGTAACTGGGATGAAGCGAAAACTGGATAGGTTGCATCAAAAAGTTGATAACGTACTTGACATCATCATCAATGAGCACAAAAATGCAAAGTTGCTAAACAAGGACAATGCAAAGAAAGAAGTAAGTGATCTAGTTGACGTTCTTCTGCATCTTCAGGAGCATGGAGATCTTGAATTCCCCTTATCTGCTGATAGTCTTAAAGCTGTTATTTTGGTAAGTCTTGGAAATTTCTCAATTCTCAGTTTTCTTTAAATTTTTATCTGTATGATTACGTAAATGAAGTTGTTGGGTAAGGCAGATAAATGAATAATATAAAAATCAACGTTCTAAATAGTGGATTGATGGTGACAATGTAGTGGTGGGCTATTGCAATAATTGCAGCTAGTATGGGAATAATCTGACCATATAGTACCCAAATAAAGGTCGTGAAAGTCAAAAGCCGCAGTACTAAGACCAGTATTGTGGCTAGCAGAGTGTATCTTGGAGCCTAATATAAGTTGTATAACTATAACTTTGACAATCCTTTTGTAGGATATATTTGTGGCTGGAAGTGAAACATCATCTACTGCTCTTGAATGGGCAATGTCTGAATTGCTGAAGAACCCAAGAGTTATGAGAAAGGCACAAGCAGACGTGAGGCAGGTTTTTGATAGAAGAGGAGCTGTTGATGAAGCAAGCGTTCAGGAACTGAGCTACTTAAAATCCGTTATCAAAGAAACTCTGAGACTACACCCCCCACTTCCATTGCTGATACCCAGAGAACGTAGGGAGAACTGTGAGATCAATGGCTATGTGATACCTGCAAAATACAAAGTCATTGTCAACTCGTGGGCAATAGGAAGAGATCCCAATCATTGGACTGAACCTGAGAAATTCTATCCAGAGAGGTTTCTTGACAGTCCGATAGACTACAAGGGTGCTAATTTTGAGCTCATTCCATTTGGTGGTGGAAGAAGGATGTGTCCTGGCATAACGTTTGGAATAGCTAATGTGGAATTTTCACTTGCACAATTGCTGTACAATTTTAATTGGGAACTCCCCAATGGCATGAAGGAAGAAGATCTGGACATGATTGAGCTCTTCGGTGCTGCTGTTAGAAGAAAACATGACCTGCAAGTAGTCCCTATACCATACAATCCTCTGCCTGTTCAATTAGACACAGCATACTGATAGTAGACATCTCAATTACTGTGATAGTGATGAAATAAAGTTAACCTCTAATCGTGGAGTTTCTAGCTGATAATCTAATGATGAATGTAGCCATTTGTACTTTAATTGCCAAACTTTGAAGTGGATTAGGTGGGAAAAAATCTTCTCACTAAGCGTGGAACTTGCAGATAACAATAGAAATGCTGCAGCTCGTTGTTTGAAATAAAGGTAAATGTGTCAAAAATGGTTGGCCAATTTGACCAACTATATCTTCATTCTCCTGCCTCTAAATAGGCAGGAAATGAACAAAAAGAGAGTATAGGCAGAACAACAAGAGAGATGTGAGGTGATTTCAGTGCCTAATGCCTAATAAGATAACAAAGAATGATCGGCTAATTTGGCCAAATATATCTTCATTCTCTTGCCTAATCGATGCCTAACATGCCTAATAAGATAACAAAAAATAGCTGGCCACTCTGGCCAACCATATCTTCATTTTTCTACCTATAAATAGGCAAGAGATGAACAAAAAAAGAATATGGATAGAACAACAAGAGAGACGTGAGGTGAGAGAGAAAAAAAGAGAAAAATATTTTATACATTTTTGTAGGTTTAGTTTTTTTTCTTGTAATTCTCCAATTTTTCAATAGTAAAATTCTTCTATCCTTGCCCGTGATTTTTGCCTTAATTTAGGAGTTTTCCACGTAAAATATGTATCTGTTCATTATTCCTTCAGTCCTATTTAGCCGCGAACTTGCTCTAATCCGTTTGATTTTTACAACAAGTGGTATAAGAGCGAGGTGAGATAATTACGAAGAATTTTTTGACATAATCCATTCGGAGTTCAGGTGAGCACAGTGAAAGTTGGTGAATATTAACCACGAAAGGTGACAACTGCTCATGCATTTATTTTTGCATTAAACTACGCAGTTACAGTAATTCAAGTATACAGTATCATTAACGTGTACAGTACTATTAATACATATGCATACGGTACTATTAACATATACGAAACTATTCATATGTACAGGATACAATACTTTTCATACGTACAAATACTATTCACGTGAAATAGTGGGAGCTAAAATCTATTTGTGATAGAAGTAATGGTAGCAAAATTTGAGTTTGAAAAGTTCAATGGGAGTAATTTCTCATTGTGAAAGTTGAAGATAAAGGCAATCTCAAGAAAAAATAATTGTTTGGCGGCTGTTAGTGAATAACTAGCTAGAGTTGCAGATGAGAAATGGAACGAGATGGATAGGAATGTTGTAGCAAATCTTCACCTAGCTTTAGTTGATGGAGTATTATTCAACATAGAGGAAAAGAAGATTGTGAAGGAAATATGGGATTACCTTATAAAATTGTACGAGGCCAAATCACTCCACAACAAAATTTTTCTGAAGAGGAAACTATACACTTTATGCATGGAGGAATCCACTTCGGTGACGGAGCACTTAAATACTTTAAATACTCTATTTTTCTAACTCACATCATTGGGACACACAATAGAGATAAGTGAACGTGTGAAAATTTTACTCCAAAGTCTACTAGATTCGTATGATCAACTTGTCATCAATTTAATAAACAACACAGACACTCTATTCTTCGACAATATTGTAGCTGATATTCTGGAAGAAGAGAGTCGGTGTAAAAGTAAGGAAGTCAGGTTGGCAAATTCGCAAAAAGCGAAGGCCTTGACAGTGATGAGAGGAAGATCAATAGAATATGGCCCAAGTGAGAATCATAGTCATAGTAGATCAAAATTCAGGAGTAAGAAAAATTTTAAGTGCTACAATTATGGCATGAAAGGGCACTAGAAGAAGGATTGTTGGAATCTAAATAAGAAAGATTTTATTCCTTAAGAAAATGCGGCAAATACTTCAGATGATGGAGGTGCAACGGTCTGTGAAACAACAACAACTATTGGAGGTAAGAAAAGATTTTTTGATGCATGGCTTCTCAATTTAACAGCTACTTTTCATATGATCTCTCAAAGAGAATGGTTTCGTTAGTATGAATCTGTCTATGGAGGATGTAACATCCCATCCCTATAATAAGGGTAGGACCTGAAATTTCAGTACATGTGAGCTCAAAGAGAGATTAAGGAAATGCATTTTCTTGCTCATACATAATGTTAGCATAGATGCACATAAATATTGAATCTTTGCAAAAAAAAAGTACATGCATTCGTTGAAAACTTCCGGGTATGATTGTTTTTAAATGTGATTTTATTGAAAAGGAGAACAACGAAAATGAGAGAGAAAGAGAAGGAGAGTTTGGTGGTTTGAGAGAAAAGAAGAGAGTGGGTTAGGGTTT
>JANITW010000002.1:21825528-21836274 GCA_027564335.1 Erythroxylum williamsii | reverse complement strand
TTAATATTTAAAATTTGCTAGAGATAATATTGAATAAATTACTTCAAGAATATGAGTAGTTTTTTAAAGAGAAAGAAACAATAAATTAATTTCCAACTATCATTAATTGCTATGAAGTTTATGTTTCAATTACGAATGGACATTTAATAAGTTTTTGAAAAAGGCGTACACCTTAAAAATTCAATAGAAGGTTTAAAGGATAAAATTTACATAAAAATTTAACTTATATATAAATGTTTAATAGTGTTCAAAAGAATTAATGGATCTCCAAACTTTCTTTGAAATTTCACTAATTGACAATCATGTGGCTTTGTTTATTAAATATGGAACCCTTTTCCAACATCACGTCCCAGCTGGTAATGGTGGTTAGATTCTCGACTGCACCTACCATGGACGGATCCACAGTGAGAGCAAGTTTAAAAAATTTTATATAAAAATTATTATTTAAAATTTTAATTCCATAAAAAATTAAAATTTTGCCTCATTAATTTAATTGGTAACAAAAAATAATAATAAAATTTATAGATATATTAAGATATCAAATAAAAAAATAAAATATTAGCCCATCTATTTTTATTAACATTATTATTATTTGAGCCCGTGACTCTTTTAAATGAAAGCCTACAAATAGAGAGATAAAAACTACATGCTTAATTGACTTTTTTTATTCAGATTTTTTCTACCCTTTGGCTTCTTCATCACACTACTTTTTGGCTTTTTGGCTTCTTCTTTCCCTAATTCCACAAGAACCACCACACCCAAAGCGAAAAACAATAATCTATATTGAACACAATTGTGGAAAGGATTTCCCCACAGGGCCCACCCCGTTCTACTGCTGATAGGTAAATTCTCACTTCTTTTCTTTGGAAGAATGTGTAGTGCGTATAATTTAGAGATGGGTTCTTGTAAGTTGTAATAGAGTTGGTATAGTTTTAATCTTTACATTCTTTTAGACTTTTAGTGAAGACGTAAGATAAGATTTCTCATTAAAACTTTTCTTTACATTCTTTTAGACTTTTAGTGAAGACGTAAGATAAGATTTCTCATTGAAACTTTTACACAGAGAGAAGAAAACTTCAAGGAGAGTTGAACGAAGTGATCCATCAGTCTTGGTCTTTTCAGACGTAAAAAGCTATAACAGATAGCAAATTGAAGGTTGACAACTGATAAGGTAAGGATGAAACTGTTCGAAAATACAAACTTATAGACGAAAATCGTAGCATATAAAGTCGTAAAAATGGACAAAATAGTACAAACCATTTAGTACTAGTGATAATAGGGATAAAAGAAGTACCCTAGATGCCCTTATGAATTAAATTGAAAATAGTAAAAGTTCTCGTATTGATAAGTGGAGAAAAGACGTATTGATAAATGGAGAAAAGACATATAGAGTATTTGGTAAACTCAAGCCTATCACAATTCCCTTTATAAAGTGAAGGAAACATGATCATTAAAGGTGTAAACAATGAACGACCCAGTGGAAATAATGAAACAAAATGACATCCCTTTTTAATGATGATAAAATTTACAACGATGGATTATTATTGCTAATATATGATTGGTTTAAAGTTTCTAGTATAGTACATCCTTTTCCATATCAAGTCCAATCATAGTATATATGAAAATTTTATTTTTTATTTGTGTATTTCATAAATTTGCATATGTGTAAAGTGTTTTTCAAATAGTTTTAATTAGTTAATTTTTGGTGAATAGATAATTTTTTATTTATTTTGTATTCAATTTGTCCCTAATTTCTTAACTTTGATTTCAGTTATGAACAAATTTCTCAAAAGGCTCTTACAAATAAGGAAGCCTCAACCCTTTAAAGCATCCTCATTTAGAAGTCAATTTAGATGATCTTCATTCTGATCCAAGATTGCGAAAAAAAAAATTCAGATTATCATCCTAATGGCCGTGATAGAATACGAAGAGCTTATTTGCAAAAAGATCCATATCAACCTTTTGAGCATGATTTTTCACGAAGAAAACTTGGAAATAATTATCGTAGATTTGTTCCATCTTGGTTTAAAGAATGCGTCAATTGATTAGAGTATAGTGTTACGAAAAATGCAACTTTTTGCTTATGTTACTATCTTTTTAGGTCAGATATTGGAAGTCAAGCAAGTGGTGATACTTTTGTTACTGATGGATATAACAATTGGAAGAAAAAAGACAGATTTTATATTAATGTAGGAGGTCCTAATAGCTCTCACAATATAGCTTGGAAGAAATGTCAAGATTTTATGAATCAAAAACTACATATTCAAGTTGCTTATGCTAATCAATCCAACCATGCTCAAAATGACTATCGTACCCAACTCACTGCATCAGTGGATTATGTTCGATTCCTTTTACATCAAGGATTGGCTTTTTATGGTCGTGATGAATCAAAGACTTTTAGTAATAATGGTAATTTTCTTCAAGTTTTACAATTCTTGACTGACCATAATGAAGTTATTACAATGTTGTTTTAAACAATGCCCACGGAAATCTCAAAGTCATTGCTCTTGACATACAAAAGGATATTGTCAAAGCAGCTGCAATTGAAACTTCCATTTCCATTATTAATGATCTTCAAGGTGGATTATTTTCTATCCTTATTGATGAGTCTCGTGATATCTCAATCAATGAACAATTGGCTATTGTTTTATGTTATGGGAATGCAAAAGGATGTGTGCTTGAGCGATTTATTGGTATTATTCATATTACCGATACCACCTATTTATCACTAAAGTTTGTAATAAATGAATTGTTTTCAAAGTATGGATTGAGTATATCATCTATACATAGGCAAGGCTATGATGGAGCTAGCAATATGCAAGGAGCAATTAATGGTTTGAAGAGTTTGATTTTAAAAGAAAATAATTCAGCTCACTATGTTCATTGTTTCTATCACCAATTGCAATTAGCACTTGTAGCGATAGCCAAGAATCATGTACATATTGCTTTATTGTTTAACACAGTCTCAAGCTTATCAAATATAGTTGGAGGCTCTTGTAAAAGAAAAGATCTTCTTCATGAGAAGCAATTTAGTAAGATTGTTGAAGGGCTGAAAAATGGTGAACTTTCAAGTAGTAAAGGGTTACATCAAGAAACTTCTCTTCAAAGACCAGGTGACACATGTTGGGGCACACATTATGGATCATTATCAAGCTTAATCGTGATGTTTGACTCCATAGTTGATGTTCTAGAGATCATTAAGGAAGAAGGTACAACTTTAGAACAAAAAGGTGAAACATATGCTTGGCTTGATTCTATCCAATCTTATGAATTTGTGTTTAGCTTGCATTTGATGAAAAAGATCTTGGGCATCACAAATGAATTATCTCGAGCATTACAAAAGAAGGATCAAAGCATTATCAATGCAATTTCTTTGATTAAAGTTTCCAAATAATGACCACAAATGATGAGGGATGACGGGTGGCAGTCCCTATTTTATAAAACATCTTCATTTGTGAGAACCATGATATTATCATTCTAAATATGGATGAAAATTTTGTACATTGGGGAAGGTCAAGGTGAAATGCACAAAAAATGATGAATTTGCATCAAAATCAAGTAGAATTATTTTACACTATGATTGATATGCAATTTCAAGAGCTCAACAATCGCTTCAATGAAGTAAATATCAAGTTGCTTATTTGTGTGACATGCTTGAATCCAAGTGACTTTTTTTTATGCTTTTGATAAGCAAAAATTGATTTAACTTGCTGAATTTTATCCTTGTGATTTCTCTAAAGTAGAGCTTATTACTTTTGGTGATCAACTTGACAATTATATTGTTGATATGCAATATGATGATCAATTTTTGATATTAAATAGGATTAGTGATCATGTGAAGAAGCTAGTTGAAACAAAAAAGGATGTTGTGTACCCTTTGGTGTTTTTACTTATGAGATTAACTTTGGTTTTACCTAATGCTACTGCATTTGTGGAAAGAGTATTTTTTGAAATAAAGATAGTAAAAAATCGTTTGCGCAATCGTATGGGAGATTCTTGGATGAATGACTTTTGATAACATATATTGAGAAAGTATCATCAATAGTATTGATAATGAGAGAATTTTACTGTGATATCAAAATATGAAGACTTATAGGGAACAATTGATGTAATTTTTTGTTTATCAAATATACAAATATTTGTATTTTTTCAATAATATAAGAATAATTTAAATATTTTACCCCTAGTCAAAAAAATTTCTGGATCTATCCCTGCCTGGACGTGAGATTTATTGAATTAATTAGGATGGAACTAGTTGCCATGCAATCTATTTGTAGGGCATTTTCATGATGCAAAAAGTGCTAGGTTGTTTGAATTTATTAGCTATTTAGGCTGGAGCCATATAACGACAGCATAATTATTTGCTATTTATTTTGATCTTCAACTTGTATAGGAACATGGCTATGACGGATCACAGTGGAGTTGGACTCTTTGTTAGCGGTGAATAAAGTGTTGAAGCCTTTAAACCCACATGATCCTCTATTTTAAATTATTCATAAGTGCCAAATTTTGTTTAGGAAAGATTGAGAATGCATATTGGCTCATACTTACGGGGAAGTAAGCACGTATGTTGACTATCTAACTAGTTAGGTATTGCAAGTTGGTTGAAGGTGACAAAACTAAGATAATGCTTCTGGGATTCTTCATCATCTTATGGGGAAAGACATGTTAGGAATTGCTGGGCGTAGGAGTTTTGTAAGCTAAAAACATCTTTGACTGCTCTTATATATGTACACTGACAAACATGTTATGTTATAACTTATAGGTAACATTATATCAAATCTAAAAGATGTATTATATCAGTAAAGACTAGTTTAGTTCTCATATGTTGTGGGAATTCTTGTAAAGAGATCCAGAATTGAATTTGGTTGGGTCGGCTATATTGGGCCCGAGCCCAATCCCACAGGCCGATCGGTCTCCGGGCCTAACCCACGCATCCATGGCCCAACAGTAGAGGAACGTCTTCCATGCAAGTACGTAAAGAGCTAAAAACCTAGCCAAAAATCATATAAAAGGTATTATTCTCCCATAACAGAGGTACGAAACTGATAACCTAGTTGTTTTTTCTCTGATTTGATCAACCTCACCTTCACCAAAAGACTTACTTGAGCGTCAGAGGGGCTAATCGGGACACAACCCCCGACCAGCCTTCTTTGTTTTGCAAGTATCATCACATCGAATCCATCAGCAGAAGTTGTCAACTCATGGATCCAAACAGCAACGCACCGTTCAGCCAGAATCCGGCAGAACCAGAATCAATTTAACTTTTTGACTTTTGATGATATTATACTGGGCAAAGATTTTGTTGGTTTTTATTTTTATCTTTTTATAATCATTATTGGCTTTAATTTGTATATTTATATTATGACATGGTTTCCACTAGCATTCTTTAATGGTAATTTTGCCATGTTATTTTAAGTTGATGCATGTCTTGGTTTAAGAGTAGCAAATAAACTAAGGGACCGTCATACTCTATTACAAATATGCATGTTTATATGTAGCTATTTCCACTACACTACCTCACCAGACCACCATTAATACTAGAATTAATTTTATTTTGATTTTTTTTTGCTCGTTGACTTCATGAATTTTTTTCTTATAATTTGTTTTAGCTGCTTATGTTACTTGTTCCTAATAAATAGTTATTTTTTAAAGTTTATGATGGTTAAAATGGGTAATTATATGCGATAGTTAACAATAGTAGATCTTTATCAAATGTGGATGATGAACGAAATGAACCTAGTATCGTAGAGGAGTCAGAATTAATAATCCAATGCTACAACTGGATCTTTAAATAATGCAACTAGCCTAGAAGCACAAGTTATTAGCACTGGTAATGTGATCTTCAAAATTATATGATTGTACATATAATATAATATTATATATGTCTATTAATTGTTATTTTTTAAATATAAAATATAAATTATAAAAAACGTAGAAGAGGACCAACAATCACTGCCAAACTTGCCAAGAAGAAAGCTGAAGGAAAACAAATCCCCAGTTTGTTGTTCAATGCTTCTGCCTTAATTGAAGATCCATTTAAGTGCCACAACATCAAACACCTAAACTAGTCATGTAAGTTTATAAATTTATAAAATGTAGAATAATTAGTATCACTTCTTATCATTATCATTATATTATTATAAAATGTTAGTATTAAAATTAGAGCTTAATATTTTATAAACTAATTAATTGATTCTATTTTTATTTATTTTGTAGGAAATAAATCAATAGTGAACTTCATCTGGAAGAATTGTTAGGAAAATTTAAATTGCATAATTTTAGCTTAAATTATTACATAATAGTTTGGAATAACTGTAATAAATATAATTGCCTTGGATATTAAATTTTCTAATTTTATATATTAGAAATTAAAATTTTGTACATTTTGGTGATTTTTAAATATTTTTATATACTAATAATTTTTATTTACTTGTGTGACAATATCTTAGTTCTAAAAATCTGTATCATTTATGAAATCTTCTATTTTATGGCTACCAATTCAAAAAAATTTATCAATTAAGCAATTAAATTGCTAAATTTAATAATATTATGTGTGATAAATATGAATACATTAGTGATAAATTTGTTGTAAGATAAACTTTATTTAGTTACAATATTATTGTAACATAAAACTTCCATATTAGACAATGTGGTCACTTATGCAAATTTCTTTTACCGTTAATGTAATTCCATTGTTGAATTGACAGTTTTATTTGTAACAATAATAAACACAACAGTGACAATATTTTTTCCAAGAACAAATTTCCATTTCTTGTGACAAAACGATATTGACACAGTTTCCTTAATATATTAGTGACCAAGTAACATATATTGATTAGAAAACACGAGTGATACATATTTTGTCACTATTTTTATTTATTTTATTGGCAATAATTTTGTCACAATAAAATGCAGTACTGTGACAACTTTTTTGTCACTACTTTATATTATTTGTGGCGACAAACTTCTTATAAATATGTAAAGTTATTATGACTAGCAACACATTTCATAGTTTTTAGTGTTGGTACTTTTTTCACAATAAAATGAAGTATTGTAACGATTTTATTCGTCACAACTTTATATTATTTATGTCGACAAATTTTTGTATATGTCCGTTGAATCTTTGTGACAGGTGAGAGGAATAAAATTTTTGTAAATTAATAACTTCTAATATATAATAATTTTATATGATCTCAATTTGAATTGATAGGTTAATTATCAATTAATTACTATTCTTTAATTAATACGGAGGATAAACATCGTGGTAAAGAACTATATGCATAATACGTACAAGTTCCTTAATTATTGCGTCTCCTTCCATAAAAAATCATTGTTTGAAGAAAAAGCAGACTCCGTAACGCTTATCATCGCTGGCAGGCTTATGTCAGCATCAGTATCTAAGCATAGGAAAAGACTAATTAATAATGTAAAAATCATTATAAAGTGGATGTCCCTAAACTTACAAGAACTACATGCATAATACCGACAAGCCAGTGGTGGTTTGGTACGGCCTTTAATCATTATGTATTCAGGACTTGAACCAAGTCATTAGTACGAAGAAATACACTAAAACTCCATCTCTGGTATCCCCACGTGGTGTAGATTGCAGCCAAATATAAGTTTTAAGTTTATGACTAATATTTTACTGGTCTTTTTACGAGTTCACTTTTAATGTAGTTTTATTGTCAACCATTGAGATTTTTGATAACATAAATTAGGTAGCAATTTTTTAATATAAGTGACTGGATTAATGGGAAATGGCATGCGCACCGTAGCGCTAGCTGAGCTTTGGTGCATCTTGACAGGGTTAAAGGTTGCTCGAGAATTGGGATTTACCGAAGTAATTCTTGAAACTAAGCTTGTTAATTTTATTTGTTAAGGTGAGATGGAAACTAAGCTTCTTCCAAGGGATAAGCTATAGTATTTTTTAATTTATTTGGTGTTACATATGAAGGTTTTAGAATTAATTTTGTTTTTTTGGGTTAGAAGCTAAAAGGTTAGGGAAAACACCATAAAACAAAAAGCATAAAACAAAGCTATCTACATCATCATTGTGAAGAGAGACCTTTAAAAGGTATAGATGAGCTTGTAGTTTACCTCTTGAATACCTGTAATCATGGAAACTTATAATGCAAATTTTGCTTCTCTTTTTTAACATTTGTATACGGGGTAGTGATAAAGTAGCTGGAAACAACAACGATTCTTTCTTTCTTTTTTATTTTTATTTGAGAATTATTTGAATTTTATCTCAACTCTTAATCTTAATATCCTTTCTAGGCATTCATATTGATTTCAAACCTTATAATTCAATTGCAAAAAATAATATCTTTAAATATTGGCTAACGGCGTTATTTTCGTCTTAGCATTTCACGAAAAATTTTTATAACCTCACACTCTTATCATTGTTACTTCAATGAATACTATTTTAATAACATTTTGTATAAAAAATTATACCATACATAATGGTGATGACTTTGTGAAAAATCTGAATGAAAAACTTAATTATTAAGTAAATTATAATTTCTGATAATGATATTTAATAATAAAGAAGTAATAAGCTAAAACGATATTATTGAACCCTAGATCAATCAACAATATATGGTGGTTAGTAATAGGCCACCTCAATTCATTTTTACTGTCAAAACTAGAGAACAAGACAAAGATGACACTGCATGCATAATTGCAACAGATGACTTGTGCAAAAATGTGAAGAATCATATAAAGGAGTCGAGCATTGATTCATGAAAGGTTTTCAAGCAGCACTCGTAAAACACCCCAACTTTTTACCTACATTTGTCAAGTTTATGAAAAACATCATCACTTTCTACTGTTTACAAGTTCAAAAGATAAATGTTGGCAATGACCTTCACATTTAACACACAAATTTTAGGAGAGTCCTGAAAATCTTTGAATCAATCTCCAACACAAATCTAAGTTTCAAGTGTTTGTTTTCGTTTCTTTCATCAAAGCAATAACTCGAATAATATATTTCAAAGCGGTTTTAGCAGATCCTATTTGTAAGAGTCCATAGTAACTTCTCAAGGTTTAGAGATTTAACTTTTTAACTTCATTTGCTCCTTTGAATGAGTTTTTTTAAGGTATCCAATGCCTCCGGTTATAGTTGTTCCTCCTATCTTCTCAAACATCTCATAATTCACTCTTTAATGAATGAAATATGATGTCTTCCTATCCTTTTCTTACTCTTGTGGTTACTTACATTCTTTGCAACACTTCCAATCTCATTTTCCATGAGCATCTTGTAGTAATTTAAAAAAATACTCTCGTGTGAATGCACTATTAATTATACTTTTCCTATTAAGAATGACAATTGGAGTTTAGATTGAGTTGTTCATTTTTATGACTTTAATATAATTTTCATAGCTGACTTCGACATCAACAATCCACCTTGATGAAGTCGAAGGAAATCAATCCCATACAACACAAACTCAATCCCATATACAAACATTTACACAAAAATCGTTTTATAGATGAAGCTAATTCTAAATCAAGCACAGACACGCACATTTCAGCAGCAGAGCATGGAGAAGAGGAGAGCACGAAGAAGATGAAAATATCTTGATGAAAACTGCCGGAGAAGACGACGAAGATGGCTGGAGAAGATGCAGTAGCTCCAAAAAACAACACAGCTCCACACGACGTAGCGGCAGATCTGGAGTATGAAGGATAGGAAACAATTGGGGGGTAAGGGACTCAGGTAGACTTTTTAAGGATAATTTAAAACCAAATAATGTTGTTTTGTTATAGTTAAAAAGTTCAGCAGAAGCATAAGTAGACGACGACGTATAGTTTTAAAATTTACCGACAGATATTTTCTATCGATAATCTAAAAATTATTATTCTGTCAACATTTCCTGCCTTATTTACTGATGTAATTAAAAACTGTCGTTATTTCATTTTCTTCCAAATCGCAAATTTTCTAGACAACTTTACTGATGAATGTAGGACTGCTGTCGGTAATTGACAATGGTTACTATACCATCGATAATTTTCTTTCGTTAATTCATATTTTTCTTGTAGTGTAGGTAAGTAAAAGGGCTTGGACGAAGTCATTAGTACGAATTAAGAAATACAATAAAACTCCAGCTTTGGTCAGACTCGTCATTTACACAGCTGTGAAGGAATGCCCAACAGAGACATTCGCATTAGGATCCCTACTTGGTTTAGATTGCAGCCAAATATAAGTTTTAAGTTTGTGATTAATATTTTATTCTGGTACTTTTAAGTCTTTTTATGAGTTCACTTTTTAATGTAGTTTTACTGTCAACCATTGAGATTTTTGATAACATAAATTAACTAGCAATTTTTTAATATAAGTGACTGGATTAATGGGAAATGGGCATGTGCACCATAGCGCTAGCTGAGCTTTGGTGCATCTTAACAGGGTTAAAGGTTGTTCGGGAATTGGGATTTACCGAAGTACTTCTTGAAACTAAGCTTGTTAATTTTATTTGTTAAGGTGAGATGGAAACTAAGCTTCTTCCAAGGGATAAGCTATACTATTCTTGAACTTATTTGATGTTACATATGCAAGTTTTAGCATTAATTTTGTATTTTATTTTGGGTTAGAGACTAAAAGGTTAGGGAAAACACCATAAAATGAAAAGCATAAAACAAAGCTATCTACATCATCATTGTGAAGAGAGACTTGAGAGACCTTTAAAAGGTATAGATGAGTTTGTAGTTTACCTCTTGAAGCTCTGTAATCCTGGAAACTTATAATGC
>JANITW010000002.1:21624885-21636440 GCA_027564335.1 Erythroxylum williamsii | reverse complement strand
GTCACTTTAACTTTCATAACTATACAAATCTATTCAAATCCCAAAATTATCAAAATCCATCGATTCTTTCCTCACCATGTTCCTTTAAGTATAAATACATTTATACCTAAACATATACATAATAACACTCATTTCTTTTTTACTTATTATTTCTAAATTTCACTTAAAAATCGGGGTCCAACATTTTCAATTTTGTGACTTTGACAAACCCCACAGGTGCATGCCCTGCCAATGAAAATCTTTAGCAATTCAGAAGAATGTTTTCCGGTAACCTTCATGCCCTTGGCAATGAACTCTAGCTAGAATGAAAGCTATAGACTGTAACTTTTCTGGTACATAAATCTTATTCTTAAACAACAGCAGCCCATTCTTCATAGTCCATTGTCCCCCCACTGTTTCAGCTTGAACTCCTTGTATTAATTTCTAAACTAATACTGAATTTTGTTGCTCACTTCGAATTTCATCAAACAAGCTTAATTAAGGTATAGACACAACCATCAGCTCACTATTATCATTGTCTCTCCGTGATAAAGCATTTGCAACTATATTAGTTTTTCCAGCCTTGTATTCAATAGAGGAATCATAACCTGGAATTTTGCTAACCTAGTGTTGTTGAGGCGGAGTAAGCAGCCTTTGTTTCAACAAAAATTTGAGGTTGTAGTGATCGGTCCGAACAATAAAATGCCTTCCCCATAAATAAGACCTCCAATGTTTGACTGCTTGTACGAGCCCAATTATTCTTTCTTATAAACCGGAAGTCCACAATGTCGGCCAGCTAAACCCCGACTAAAAAAAGCAACGGGATGATGTTCTTGCAAAACACAGCCCCAATGCCTGTATCACACACATCACATTCAATTACAAAAATTTTGGAGAATTCGGGTAGTGCTAGGACCGGTGTAGAGATCATAGTTGCTTTCAACTTATGGAAAGCATTTGTTGCTTCAGATGTCCACTTGAAGGAATTTTTGCGGAGCATAGAGGTTAATGGTGCTGCAATAATACCGTAGTGTTGAACAAACTTACGGTAATATCCCGTCAAACCAAGGAAACCAAGTAAGCCCTTGATCTTTGTTGGTTTTGGCCATTTTTACATTGGGTCAATCTTTGATGAATTTGCCATGACTACATCACTCGAAATTATATGACCTAAATAACAAACTTGCAATTGACCGAACGAACATTTGGATTGTTTGAGAAATAACTGGTGTTTCTCTAGCAACTGAAAAATTGTGCATAAATGGTCAACGTGTTCGATTTCTGTTTTGCTGCACACAAGAATGTCATCAAAAAACACCAATACACATTTGCGAAGATAAGAAGCAAATACTGTTAGAGTATCCCATATTGACTAAAAATGAAAATGTTAAAGAGTTTATAAGTGGTAAGGGTCAACTATCCAAATAAATAGTTCTAGTTATTTGGACAATGGTTGACCCAAGCCAAATTCTTATTAGTGGACTTTATACTCTGCCCATATTAAAAATTCAATAAATGTTAAAGGGTTTATAAGTAGTAAGTAGAGTCCACTAACAAGAATTGGGCTTGGGTCAATCATTGTCCAAATAACTAGAACTAATTGTTTGGATAGTTAACCCTTATTACTTATAAATCCTTTAACATGTTCATTTTTAGTCAATATGGGATACTCTAACACTCTCCTTCAAGTGCAATTGGGACTGGACATCTAGCTGTCACTTGAAATATACGCAGTTATAACAGGATCAGACCGCTAGGACTGGACATTCAAATGGACAACCAGAAAATTAATAATCCAGACCAAACTTACTCTGATATTATATTGAATTTTTAATATGGGCAGAGTGTAGAGTCCACTAACAAGAATTGGGCTTGGGTCAACCATTGTCCAAATAACTAGAACTAGTTGTTTGGATAGTTTACCCTTACCACTTATAAACCCTTTAATATTTTCATGTTTAGTCAATATGAAATACTTTAACAAATACCTCATTCATCAAAGCTTGAAATGTAAAAGGCGTATTTGTGAGACCAAATGTCATTACAAGAAATTCGAAATGACCGTGATGAGTATGAAAGGTTGACTTTTCGATATCCGGCTCCCACATTCGAGCTTGATGGTACCTAAAAATCAGATCTAATTTAGTAAGGTACCTAGCTCCATGTAACTCGTCCAACAGTTCATCGATCACTGGAATAGGAAATTTGTCTTTTATTGTCTTTCCATTTAACTCGCGGTAATCTACACACATCTGCCAAGAACCATCGGCCTTAGGAACCAAGATCACTAGAGATCAAAAAGGAGAATTACTTGGCTGAATAACTCCTTGTTGCAACATTTTTGTAAACTGCTTCTCAATTTCTTCTTTTTGGGCTTGTGGATAACGATAAGGGCGCACCACAAACGGCTTTGTTCTTGGCTCTAGTGGAATTCGATGATCACAACGACGACTTGAAGGTAACCCTTGAGGCTCATGAAAGACACTAGAAAATTCTGAACGAAGTGTTTGAATGTGATGGTCAATGGTCTATCTCATCGAAATAGCTTTAACTTCACATGGGTTTATTAATTTATTGTCTTTTAGACCATTTAGAGTCACAGGCTGGGATTCCACTTTAAAAATCATCCACAGTTCTTCAAAGTTCCATAATATAGGCCCAAGAGTCTTGAGCCAATTATCACCAAGAACGATATCCACTCCACTTAGTGTAAGCACCCATGGATTTACTTTAACAATGACATCTTGCAATTGAATAGCTATCCCTTTAACCATGCCCATACAATCAATCATATCACCACTTGCAACCCTTGCTTTCACCCCCATTGCCTCTTCAATTAAAAGATCACATTTTTCAATCGTTGCCATATCTGCAAAGGTGTGGGTACTTCCAGAGTCAACTAAAGCTACCACCACTTTACCATTCACGCTGCCACCTTCATTGTCTGTGGCCCGCTCTTGCTAGTGATGGCATCAATCGAGATTTGGGGTTGATCTCCTTCTAAGAGCTGGTCACAATCATATTCTTTAATATCATCATCTTCTGAAAATTCTATCCAAAATAGATGTTTGCATTGATGCCCTCGTACAAACAATTCATCACAATTAAAACAAAGACCCTTCTTTCGTTGCTCCTCCATCTCTGCAGAAGTTAACCTTTGAATGTTGTGTGGTTTAAAATGTGGAATTGTAGATGTGTCTGGTAGTTGCGATTGGTGGGGTTCAATGTTTCGTGCAAACTAATAACGCCTTTCATAAAGTCATGTAAGACTCATGGCCGATGATAATTCTTAAGGATACTGTAACCCGTTTGCTTTAATTTTGCCAATTTGCCTAATTTTTGACTGTGCACCAGAGGCCCAAATCTCAGATGACATTGGCGTTTGAATTCTTCCCAAGAGAGGTTTGGAGTGTCCTCTTCCAATTGCATGTACCATATTTGAGCATTGCCTTCCATATAGAAAGAGGTGAGTTCCAATTTTTCATCTTCTGGAGTATTTTCGTGTGGGAAGAAATATTCACACCTATTAAGCTATCCCAATGGATCTTCTAGTCATCCATATTTGGGAAAGCTTAATTTTGTCACTTTAGCCAACGTATGCCCTTCGTTCGAGTTCTTGGTTCTTGAACTTTCCTTGCCCTCTTTTTCATTTCCTCGATGGCCTCTACTTCGCTCCCCCAACACTGAAGCTTCAATCTTTGAGGCAGCCAACTCTTTTGAAAGCTCTTCGATTTTAAGGTCTCGCGCTTGATTGGCTTCCTTCTTCGCATGCAATATTTGAAGAATCTGATTAAGTTGTTGTTAAACCGAATCGCCCATAACTCCTGGCTTTGATACCAAAATGTTAGAATAGGATCGAGTTTATGGTTTGTTGATCGGTGCCGAACTAATTTTCTTTGATCTACCTATTTTTCTGGCTCGAAGGGCCCCGAGACCTCTGATTTTGAGAGAACTCAGAGATGGAAATTTTTTGAATGAATCTCAAAGTGTGTACAATATTGGCTTCTGTAGCCTTAGGGAAATAAATGTCTAATTCCACTACTGCATAAAATAAGGAACTGTCACTTGACTACTTACAACATAAATGAAACTTAAAAATAAAAAATAAAAACTAGAAACAGTGACTTTGTTATGGCTTCTTCTTGAACTTCCCATGAGTGAATCGGTTGTAGCTTTTGTACAGCTTTGGTCTCATAACAAATTAATTAATATCAATTGCGAATTATGTGAAGATGAACATCGTTTCCAAAGCCTTAACCCTCTTAGATAATAAGGGGCAGTCGTAAAATCGTGTAAGGACCAACCACTAATCCATAGTCAAATTAAGGTTGTTAATCATCCATGTCTCCCACCTAATGTATAATAAGATCAACAGATTAGCTACTAATTAAGACCATTTTTACATAGTTAATCAACTAAACAGTGGCTCCTGGATTGCATGGCCTCTTCGTCCTCAGAAGAACATTATTTGACCCCATTAACACTTTTTGATGCTGACAACTGAATTACTATGCTTGAGTGCATTTAAGCCTTGATAAGTACATTAGAAGAAGCGCTTTCAGCTCCTTAAAGAGGATATGCATTATTTCATTTGAAAATCCCAAATTCGCCCACAACATCCAAAGAGAGTAATACTATCAACAAGATTATCCTAAATTCATTCAACGACGTCAATATGTTAATTAGGTACCATTATACTGTGGCCTGTTTGCTTGATGGTACAACGCTTATGAAACGAGTGAACGCTTATTGATTTTATAATTTCTCTATTATGTATTCAGATCGTTTAGTAAGAAGAGAACATATGATTTAGTTGATATTGATTGTATTAAACTTATTAATTTTTGGATCGAAGAAGAAGAACCATTACCTGATCTTGATTATAATGAACTTAAAAAGAAGATTTATGAAAAAAATGCATTTATCACAACAAATGAATTAAGAACATCTACTTATGGTAAGTTCATATCTTACTTTGATCATATTTAAGTTAAAATTATATTACAAGTTTACAATTGACAATAATTTCATACATTACTAATTTGTAATTTATTTTAAGACAGTAGAAGAAGTTGATGCAAATACTTTAGATGAAAGTGTAGTTTACGAATCTTTAAATAGTATTGGAGAATTTGGAGCTTTTGACGATGATGAGACACAACCTCCTTCAGAAATATAATTTTGATTTTTATTGTTATTTTAATATTTTTATTAGACTCATTTATTTATTATTAATTCTTTATATAATAATAGACATTGGTATATTTTTACTTAAATAAAATATTTTATTTTTACTTCTTATTTATTATATATCGGTTTATAGCGGTTCATTACCAATTGAACCTATAAATCTTAAACTTTTCCTTCAACCGATTGAATGTTCGGTTTGATTTTTAAAACATTGCTTTAAACAATATAACAGTGTTACAAACCCTAGGATGCTTAAATTAATAATTACAAAAAGGGACTCTACAAAGTATCTGGTAAAGTGACACACAGTAGGTTGTTAGAACAGAACATTTGCTTCTTATTAACTGCTCAGCCTATACGTGAAGCTAGCGTTAGGCCAATTACTAGAAACGTTCATGTAGGTAGGGTTGGCAGTGGTTAGTTCGAAGTCAACATAAAATGACTCGCTTTTTATTTTAAAAATGTATTTTTATTTTAAAATGTATGTATAAAATTTTGAAACAAACAAATTAAAACTAAACTTATTATAAAAGAAAGTAAAAGAAAGGATTATATACGAGAATGCAAGCTTCATTTAATTAATACAATTATTTTATAAAAATAAGTTTTTAAAAGAATGTTATATATTAAATGTAAATAAAGTTTGAAATAAATAAATTTAATCTAAATTTATTTTTAAAGAAAGTGAGCTGAAAGATTATATATGAGAAATACAACATCCATTTAATTAACACAATTGCTTAAGAAAAATAAGTTTCCTTAAAAGATGTACATATTAAATGTACATAAAATTTTGAAATAAATAAGTTCAAACTAGATTTTAAAAGAAAATGAACCAAAGGGTTAATATGAGAACTGCAATATTCATTTAATTAATAAATAAAACAATAATACTATAACATCATTTTATTTTCAAAACAAAAGATTATCATTGTGTTAGTGTTATCCAAAGTTTTCAATGATACATTATTTTTTATATTTTATATATTAAAATTGAGAAAACATATTAATGACAAAGAACACATAAGATCTAATAGTATAGTAGAAAGAAATATACACAAAATGAAATTATCAATTATAGTTGGAGAGTGGAGTCGAAAAGTAGATATTAAAGTTGAGGAAACAAACAGAGACAATAATTTAGAACCTGTATAAAAATGCACAAGTAAATAATTATATCTTCAAATATAAAAAATTAAAGCACTAATATCAAAACATAATTCCAAAAACATAGATTAAAGATTACTAACCCGCAATAGAGGAAAGGACATAACTAATAATTATAATTTGGATCATTAGTAGTTCGTATAGTTCGTATTACATCATCTGCATGTAAAAACATTATTATGTAAATTATACATAATAATAATTACATTAAATGAATATTAAACACATGATAATGAACAATTAAATATATAAGATTTTTTTAAAAATATTTTTTAGTTAATTGAATGATCTCTGTATCAGTACTTATATTAATGAAAAATTAAAAAGACAATACAAGATAAGATAATACCATAAAAAATACATACATTGATATATCATAAAAAATATAGTTTATCCTTAATATCTTCATCATCTTACCAGATTCGGGCAACATAAAAGTTTCCACAGTACTAGGATAAAATCAAGCATGATGAGGACAAATAACCAAATTACTAGTATTAAAAACAAACTCCAAAGCAACAATAGATGTTGTAATTACTAAGAGGTCTCATGCAATTACTTGCATGATTGGAAAATCATTTCTATGGTTCTTCTACCATAGCAATACATTGAACTCCACACCTTCAACTTTGGTTGTACTATTTGCCATCAAATATTTATCTAACTTCATTATATCGTAAGAAGTCTTACCATTTTTCCTTTTAAGAATTTTGTAAATGAGGGTTTCACACTGGTCTTAGAAGAAGCTGAAGTTAAACTTGAAGCTAGAGCTAGACTATAGTGATCCTAATTTTTATCAAATCTTAGTCGATAATCATTAAATAGATTATACCAAAATTGTTTAATGACATCAACATGCTCCTAAGCACGATCACTACAAGAAAAGTAAGAATTAGTGATGAAAAATTACCGACGAAAAATAAAGCCTAACAAATTAGCGATGGAAACCCTAAAAAAAATTCGTTTAATGACGGTTCTAATTTCCATAGCTAAAAATGGAGAGAAACCATCCTGACAAAATTAGCGACGGACTTTAGGGACGATAAAAGTTTTCGTCGCTAATTACACTGAAATTAACGATGAAAAATTATTATCCATCGCTAAATATGGAGGGAAGTATACCGACGGAACCATTACCGTTAGTAAATAAAGAGAGAATTAAAAGTGGTATAATAAATTTTAAAATTTTTGACAGAAATTAGCGACAAAAAATTCCGTCGGTAAATCACGTTTAAAACATAATGATTATCGAATAAGATTTGACATCAACATGCTCCTAAGCACGATCACTACAAAAAAAGTAGGAATTAGCGACAGAAAATTACCGACAAAAAATAAAGCGTAGCAAATTAGTGACGGAAACCCTATTTCTGTCTTTAAAATCGATGGAAAAAATTCTTTTAGCGGTGGTTCTAATTTTCGTCGCTAAAAATGGAGAGAAACTATCTCGGCAAAATTAGCGATGGACTTTAGGGACGATAAAAGTTTCCGTCGGTAATTACACCGAAATTAACGATGGAAAATTAATATCCGTCGCTAAATATGGAGGGAAGTATACTGACGGAACCATTACCGTCGGTAAATAAAGAGAATTAAAAGCGGTGTGATAACTTTTAAAATTTTCAGAAATTAGCGATGAAAAATTTCGTCGGTAAATCACGTTTAAAACACCAGAATGCCCCTCCCCTCCCCCCCCACCCCCCGTGCGCCTAGTTCATCTTCTTCGTTTCTTCTTCGGTGCTCTTTGGCCTTCTTCCTCCTCTAGTGACTTCCTCTCCCGTCTGCTGAGTTCCTCTAGAACTAAAGTTTGTTTCTTTTTTGCTTTTTTTTCTTCGATTTCTTTATTACTCTTTCTTGGTAGGTTTTTGATTGTCATATATAGTATTGATTTATGGGTTGAATTTTTTTTGTTGCTGAAGAAGAAACGAGAATTGTTAAAGAAGGCTCATAAGATCCAATAGAAGGAAGCTCTCTGAATACTCTACTGAATCCTAGTTAGTTCACGTCCTTAATCTTTCTTTCAGCTCTCCTGATCTTTGTGTTAGTTTATAAGCATGTATTTGATCTGGAATTTTGCTTCTTGTATATTTCTTGTAAGTCTATTAAGGCTATAGAAGATATTTCTTAATGCAATATTCCAACGAGTCATTTTGCCTGATTCGTTTTGAGGGAAATGTATAATCGTTAGGTACTTTCTATTTGGCGGCTTTATTTTCAATTGCGTTTAAGGGGAATCAGTGCTATAGAAATGTTAAGCAAACAGTGAACAGACTAGAGGAGGCTGTGGTCTCTTGTAGAGGCTCCGAGAGCGAGATGTTGTTGAAAAGATGGTTGGTTGTGCTCAAAGAGGTCGAGAAATTTGTGACTAGTTCTGCTGAAGATAAAAGGAAGAGTCTTGAAGAACACCTCGTCAATGATGATGGAAACTTTTTTTTTTTAAAAATTAATTTTATTTACCGACGGAATTTAATTTTCCGTCAGTAAAATGATTGATATTTACTGACAAAATATTTAGATTCATTGGTAAATTTACCTACGACCGTTTTAATGACGTCATTGGCTGTCGGTAATTTTTGTTGCTATTTTATATTACCGACGGAATGCAAACGTTTTCTATTTGTAATTTTCGTCGCTAAACGCCCTATTTCTTGTAGTGATATTAATTTTTCCTTCAATCTTAAAATGACGTCAAGGAATTATTCCTCGATTACTTCGTCTTAAACAAGATTCATCATAAACAAATTCATGATTGATCTGATTACTCCCACTCGGATCAATCATCATAGAGAACCTTTCTGTGGAATTGCTCCCACTTGGTTGAAGTTCCTCATCTTGATTCTTCATAATAGAATCATTCTGATCAAGCGACTCATATAACAATAGGCCCATCTATTTTGCCTTGCATGGGAAAATCATTCTCTAAGAATGTTACATCTCGTGATTCAAATTTAGTTATGCCTCCATTACCTTGTTCACCAATGAACATGTATCTTTTTGAGTGTTTTGAATATCTAATAAAAATACATTTTCTCCCTCTTGGGCCTAATTTTTCATATTTGTGAGAGAGATCATGAACATAGGCTACACACCCCCAAGGTCTAAGACTTGACACATCAAATCTCCTACCAATCTATAGCTCATATGGTGTGCTAGTAACTGATTTCATGGGCACAGGATTAAGTATATAGGTGGCTGCTAGTAATGTATCATCCCAAAAAGTGATTGGTAAATTTGCTTAGTTCATTATGAACCTAATCATTTCTAATCACGTCCTATTTCATCTTTCAATGACGTCATTTTGTTGTGGGGTTCTAGTAATTGTTAATTGCTTTTCTATTCCTTTCTCATCAAATAAAGCCTTGAACTTTTTTGACAAATATTCTTGTCCACGATCAGTTGGTAATGCTTTTATTTTCTTATCCAATTGATTCTCAACCAAGTTCATGTATTTTATGAAACAATCGAATGCTTCTTATTTATGGGAAATCAAATAAACATAACCATACTGAGTATAGTCATCTATAAAGGTGATGAAATAAACTGCCCCACGTCTAGCCCTTACATTCATTGGACCACAGATGTTAGAATGAATTAATTACAATATATATAAAGCTCGTGTTCCCTTTCCAAATGGCTTTCTTACCATTTTACTAGCTAAATAATGCTCACATGTAGGTAGATCTACTTGACTTAGATTACCTAAAAGTCCTTCTTTAGCTAATCGACTGATTCGATTTTGACTAATATGACATAGTCTAGCATGCCACAAAGTTTCAACATTATTGGAATTAATAGATGTAAATAATGAATAACTAATATTATCATTTTCCTTTAACATATCCAGTACAATAAAACCATCATATAAAAAACCACGACCATAATTAATAGATCTAAGATACAAATCCATTCCACCACTATGGAAATTTTTGTTGAAACTAAGTCTAACTAACATCAATACAGATAAAAGATTTTTACAAATCTGTGGAGCAAATCATACTTCATGTAGGATGAGGGGTCATCATCCATGCATGTCCAATTTACATGTGTCAATTCCTTATACATCAACTATGGAATTATCACCTACATAAAGCCATCGAATACCACATGGGAGTTTACGAAACTCAACGAAGGCATCTCTATCCTTCACTACATGGTTGATTGCTCCTGAGTCTACTATCCACAAAAGATGTGATTCAGTTAGAAAAATAGAACAAGAAACATTCATGGAACAAATGTTTGTACTATAAAGTTGTACCTTTTTAGACTCGGTACAATCTCGGGCAAAGTGGCCCTTATTACTATAGCACTTTACATGTTTCATTTTCTTTTTTTTAAAGAGACGTTTTCCCTTTCCACATTAGTTCCATTTTATCTTCTTGGATTCTTGAGGAGAGTGGTTGAATCTGTTATTATTCTTCCACTTGATTCCATCATGATGTTTGTGTTTCTTATTTATAACTGCATATGCCTTAGAAGACATCTTTGAGGCTTCAAGATGCTCCTCCTCCACATAAGATGCCTCATAGCATCTTCCATTGTCTTGGTGTTCTCATTATGAGTTAGGTACATCTTCATATGCTCCCAACTCTAAGGCAGTAAACGAATCACAACTTGTATTTGTTGTTTACCAGAAAGCTCATAACCAACATCACGTAACTCACTTACCATGTTGCACATTTACCTCATATGTTTTTGCGTTGTATCATCTGGGCACTTCTTATAAGTATCAAACTTAATTCTAAGTGACTTCACTTTGGTCACTGAAGCACCTAAAAAATGAGCAACCAATACAGACCACATGTCCTTTATAGTTTCAAATTTATGGAACTCTCATATGATATCATTATCCATGCTACTCAGCAACATGATGAGAGCTAAAGAGTTCTTCTTTTTTCATAATTCATATGCATCACAGTCCCTCTTATGCTGGGCCTTATTGCCTTCCTCAAGAACTTCCATGATTATGTTTCATGGTTCAAGAGCCTCTTGCTCCTCTAGCACATATTAGATTTTCATATTCCAGATTTCATGATTGTTACCATTAAGTTTCTCACCCCTATTGAGTTCGACAACAATATTCTTTAAAGCAGTAGCCATTTTTCTTTTTTGTTTGAATCACTAAGTTTCTATAATAAGAAAGAGATATATATGTACATTAATGTCATATTAATCGTTCATAGAGTAAATAATTCGATCACAATTGCTTATGAAATCAAAAG
>JANITW010000002.1:21342755-21356884 GCA_027564335.1 Erythroxylum williamsii | reverse complement strand
CTCTTTATTCTGCAGCTGGTGACAAAATTGACTAAAGGCCTAGTTGAAACATATCAAATATGCAACCCACAATTCAAATATTCAGAAGAGTTGAATCCAAAAAGATATTTGACCACCCCATCAACTGGGGTCCTCAATGATGGCTATGATAATGTCCACTCAGACCTCATTCTAACCGTAAATTATTCCTTGGTCAATCAAGAAACACAGAGAAGGTTTGTACAAGCTTGTCATTTAATAATGCATTTCATTATGTAGTCTCTGAAATTCATGTCTGTTCAATATAGAGTTTGTCAACCATAATAATAGAGATATCGGAGGCTATCTTTTGAAGGAAGGGTGTTTGGAGGTGGTTAATCAATACCAGCGTCATTTTCTGGGATAAGAGTTGGGCTTGATGTAGGCAATGGTATTACTTACAAGGGAAAATGGAGAAAAAGTACATGAAAGATGGATATGGACTATAAACTTATTGGATAAACTAAACAAAGGCATTTGAGGTCTCTGAACTAGCTATTTGATTAATCTCAGATTTATTCAAGTGAAGTGGCCCGTAAACAGGGATAAATGGAAGTATTGTCACAACTTTTGATATTAATTGTTGTATGGAGCTACAACATGCATTTCCATTTTGAGTTGGACTTTTTGAATTTAGGAATTGCAAACCGGACTGTTATCTCTTATTTTTTTGGGTTGTTTGGGATAACTCTTTTGGGTTATGCTTGATCATTTGGTTTAACAAAATCAATTGTACATTGAGTCATAATATAGTCTCTTCACAATGATGACTTACTGATCATATCACATTGATAGATACATTGTTAAAGACGTTCTCGGCCACGGAACATTTGGACAGGTTGCTAAATGCTGGGTTCCAGACACTAGCTGTTTCGTTGCTGTAAAGATAATTAAAAACCAACCTGCTTACTATCAGCAAGCTCTGGTTGAAGTATCTATTTTGACAACGGTTTGAACTGTCCTTCAAGTGTTAATTAACCACTGTAATTCATATAATATCTGATTTTGTTTCTTTTAATATTTTTCTTTCCTTTGCTGCCTTATTGCAGTTGAATAGGAAGTATGATCCAGAGGATAAGCATCATATTGTTCGGATATATGATTACTTTGTGCATCAAAGGCATTTATGCATCTGCTTTGAACTACTTGACACAAATCTGTAAGTTAGAACAACTGACATTATGTTGCTTCCCAAGTATGTGTTTATGTAGTATCTTAGTGATGGTATAAAGTTTTTCAGGTATGAGCTTATCAAGATAAATCAATTCAGGGGTTTATCATTGAGTATTGTTCAAATGTTCTCTAAGCAGGTATGCCATATTTAGATCAGCAGTTAGACTACCGCTATGATGCATTATATTTGGAGTGACCCGTGTTCTCATTCATCTCTCAATGTTTTTCAAAAAGATTTTGCATGGATTAGCCTTGCTAAAAGATGCTGGAATTATTCACTGTGATCTGAAGCCTGAAAACATTCTTCTATGCACAAGGTGAATGACTTTTTGTCATGAATTTTGGACTTAAACTCAGCAACTGCTCTTGTTCTTCAATTTGAACTTCTTTTTATCTTGGAAAAATACAGTGTGAAGCCAGCAGAAGTTAAGATAATAGACTTTGGATCAGCATGCATGGAGGATCGTACTGTTTACTCCTACATTCAGGTTGCAAGGTTTACACATTATTTCTTTCTTTTCCATATCTTCCATATTAAGTTTACTAATTGCTAATTCCTTTCATTCTGCAGAGCCGTTACTACAGGTCTCCTGAAGTTCTTCTTGGTTATCAGTATCCTATCAACTTAACCAGTGATCTACTATTGCTTATTTATTCTTCTGTTTAAATTATCATTTGAAATTTATTTGCATCTCCTTGTAGCTAATTTCTATTGACTTCTTCAATGGATTTTTTTTTGAAAATTTTCTTCAGTTGAAGTTGCTTTGATTGTTGTACCAAAATTATTTGGACATGTGTGAATATATTTTCCTTTCCTCAGCACATTTTAAATGGATGTGCTAAATAGAAAGTTTCATCAAATTCTGTTGTCTTCACTGAAAGTAATTGGATAAAATGATGCATAATTCTTTGGATGATTGTTTTGTTATGTTACACTGGTGATTGGATCTTTTGTGTTCACTAGAAATTGATTCCTTTAAGATGGATGAATTTATGTTTTAATCGTAATTTAATTGTGGCTCATGATTAAATGTTGCTTAAAATGTATCTAATTTTGGTTTGTATATCTTTTGTGCCATTCTAATGACTAATCACATGAAAATTCCAAAGGGATGTGACTCGTGTACTAGAAGGAAAAGGCTTGACCATTTAGTTGTGGACTGAAATCCTTAATCTATCCAGATATACTACAGCCATTGACATGTGGTCCCTTGGATGCATAGTTGCAGAACTATTTCTAGGATTGCCGCTTTTCCCTGGAGCTTCAGAGTTTGATCTTTTGAGGAGAATGATTGAAATTCTTGGGTAAGTCACTTTTCATTGTAGAATGAAATTATGATTCAGTTTTTATTGTTTACATTGAATTTGCTCACTTATGATTTTCTGGTGATGTATGACACGCTTTTTTGGAAATCGAAGTTCTGTTTTCTGGGATCTCTTGAGATAAAATAAAGAATCACGAAAATGTCTGGAGATTTCAGTGTGTTTCTTTCAATTTTTGTTCTCATCTTTTTCTATGAGGAACCTGTAGGGTTGATGACTATTATGAGTAAAAAAATATATCTACAAAAAATATATCTACAAAAGTTTTGGTGAGCCGCTGAAATCATTGGGTGCAGCGATTTTGTCTTTGTGCCACAGCTCCCTTGTGAATGCTACCTGCAAAATTTTTTTCTCAAGTTTATCTAATCTGCCCATCTCATGAACTGACAATTCTGTGGTAAGGTGATGCCATCTAAGATTTAGTTCTGGTGCTACTTTAGCCAAACAAGGGCTGGACTTTGTACTTATTCCAAGTAGCTAGAGGTATGTGTTTCCATTGCTTTGAACAAACATTTACGTGTTGTTCAATTTTTGTAGGGGACAACCTCCGGATTATGTACTTAAGGAGGCAAAGAATACAAGCAAGTTCTTTAAGTGCATTCGTAGTGTCCATAACATAGACAATGGAGAAATTTGCTCTGGTGGTAGAAATGCTTACCAGGCATTATCAGTGGAAGAATATGAAGCTGTAAGTATAATAGATTGGGAAGTAAGAGAGGAATTTATAACTAACGAAGCAAGATTTCTCTATGAATGTGCTTCCATATATATCTTTCCCATACTACCGATGTTTGATGTCTACGTTATTTACATCCTTTTCTGTTTCTTTTGATGAATTAACTACTTGTTGGTGGTAATGGTTTTTTTTTTTTTAACATGTTCAGAGAGAGATGAAAAAGCCATCCATTGGGAAGGAATATTTCCATCATATGAACCTTGAGGCAATTGTTAAAAATTATCCCTACAGGAAGAATTTGCCGCCAGAAGATGTTATAAAAGGTTGTTTCGAATGTGCTGCATCTTTGTCCGAACAGTAAGGTTCGAAGCCTTTTTTAAAAAAATTACTATCTGTTGCATTTCTTTTGTATGGCAGAAAGTCGAATACGATTAGCTTTGATAGATTTCTTGAGAGGACTTGTAGAGTTTGACCCGGCTAAGCGATGGTCCCCTCTTCAGGTAGTGAATTTTCACCTGTTTCCATCATTTTATCACAACTTTTACTTGATTCCTTAAGCAGTATGCGTAATTGTGCGTAAGAATAGTAATGGATCTTTCTCCTGCAGGCTTCAAAACACCCTTTTGTTACAGGTGAGCCTTTCACATGCCCTTACAAGCCTCCTTCAGAAACACCTCGCATGGTAAGTGGGTCACTTTGCATACTTGTTGAACTTACTTTAGAAGCTTCAGTTTTGGTGTGATGGTCCAGCTTTTTAATCTAAATCTTGATGATTATGTATCCTCAATGCTTTTGCCAAAACCGTCCGCAATAACAATCAAGGATTAGTCTTAAATTTTAAAAGTGTTCGGACTTGTCATTCTTTAGTGTTAGTGGTTGCTAACAGATTCAACAGCTTTGTCCGCGATACAGGAATTTCAGTAAATCTCACCTCTTTTTATTTGTTTGTGTTTTTTTCTACATTTTCCTCTCCAACTGTACTTGTCACCTTTACACAGTTGACTTGCTAGTCTAAATAATGTGCGGTTTAAAAGAATCAATTGGAGGGTTTCTGAAAATAGATTTCTGTCTACATTATTTTTCCAGTTTTATGTTGATTTTTAATTGTTAATAGATAAGAAAATGTAATAAGTTGTGAAGAATGTTGGTCCTGGTATTCTTTTTCTTTCTCATCCCTAAATGAATGGGTCAGGTAGTAGCAGATGTATTTATTCTAGGATTCCACATTAAGAGGGTAAAAGAGGACACTTCAAGATTCTAAAAATAATTTTATAAATATTTTGATCTAAGCTTCATTTTAAGGTTCTAAAAACTAGTAATCGTTGTCATCTTTTAGTTTTCCTAGGTAGACCTTTTATCTTCTTTAGAGGCATGTACAAATTCTCTGCAATTTGAGGATTATCTATCAAACTATGGTATTCTTTTTTAAAATGATGCTGATGTCTCTGTTATTATACATTTTTTTATAGCCTGTTGCTCAAAATGCTAAGGTGGACCATCATCCAGGTGGAGGGCATTGGTTTGCTGCTGGTCTCTCTCCTAATGTGAGCTCACGGTTCTTCTGTTCTTGTCATATTTTGGTTTTGGAGTTTGTGTCACCTACCAACCTCCCCCTTACCCCTTCTGTTCGTACATCTGTTCATAAACTATTATGTAGGTTGTAAACATGTAATTGCTGTGGTTTTGTCTCTTTGATCATTTCATCTAATTGTCTCCATTAGTATATGCTATTTTGCTAATATGTAATCTCTGGGACATATTAGCTGTCTGTGAAAGGCTCATGTCAAAAAGGAAGAGGAAGACAAGAAAAAAAACACTGACCATTTTCACATCATGCAGGTTCCAGGTAGGACTAGACCACACAACAGTCCGCACTTTCAGGTCTTTTCTTATGCACATGGAAATAGTTATGGGAGTGTAGGAAGTCATGGTAGCTATAACGATGGTATTGGTCATGGGAGCAGCTACGGAAGTTATGGTGATAGCAATCATATGTTTGCTTATTATTCACCTGTTGCTCCATCTGGAATGAACATGCATCCCCAAGCCGGTATGTCTATGCTTGGAACTAGTCCTGATGCAAGACGGAGATTTATGCATTATTCACATGGAAATGGGCTCGGTATCAGTCCATCAGCAGGAAATTTTGCAGCACTACCCCTTGGAACTAGTCCATCGCAGTTCACTCCACCAAGTTCATATTCTCAAGTTTCGGCTGGTTCTCCTGGACATTATGGCCCAACTTCCCCAGCAAGAAATAGTTGTCACGGATCACCATTAGGAAAATTGGCAGCTGCTACCCAATTTAATAGGAGGAAAAGTTTGGGGTACCCTGGAAGTTGCCAAGTTCAAGAGGGTTCATCTTTGCATTGGCAAGGACAAATTAATGATGGCATGAGCTCTAGCCAAGGTGAGGGAAATCCTTCTGTAATTGGAACATCGACCTCTCACCAACATTCAAACTTTAGTTCTGGAAGCTGGATGCAACAGCAAGGAGGTGATGGATCTATTCATAATATATCTGGGTCCTTTAAACCTTGTACTAGCATCCAATCAGGGCGAGGTTGTGACAAGTTTGAGGCTAGCCTATCAATGCCAGACCCTGGAGACTGGGATCCCAATTACAGGTGAAGAGAAGAACTTTCATACTGACAAAAGCTTACTCGACATTATGTTTCTGTTGATTAAGGGATGCATTTATTTGATTTGAGCAAACCAGTAATCCTTTGAAATTGAAATGGCTTTTTCTTTATCTTTGCTTAAATAGGGACTAGCTATGATTGTGCTGTTTGATCACAGTTCAGATAGCCTTTACAGTAATGTGAGAGAGGATAACTAGTTCATCGAGTAGATTGGAAATTGATTAATAGTTTATGGGCTTAATCTTGAAAAATTAGGAAGATGGATAAACGAAAGAAATAGTAAGTCCACTTTTAATCTGAAGTGGTTACGCAAAACAATAGTTAATTGAAATTGGTGGACAACTAATGCAGTATTGAGATATATTTGCAATTAGATGTAGCAAAATCATAGAGTGTATTTTACATTAATTTAACTTCTTTTTCCAGGGGTTGGTATTCGTTTATTGATAGATTGAACTAAAATGTCAATTAATTTTCCATTTGAAGATACTGTGGACAACAATCCCTGTTTGTTTCATTGGTGCCTAGCATTGATGAAAAGAAATTGTGGTTGCCTCTTCTTGTTCTGCTTGATTTCAGTTAGATTTTGCCATATGGCTTTGCTATACCCAAACTTGCAATTTGGAATTTTTGGGAGTTAATGTGATTGTCTGAAGCAGCTTTGACTTGAGTAGGGAAGTTGCCTGCCTTATGAATCCTATAGTCCAGGGTATTGGGGCTTCCTTGCATATGTAGAAAACTACTAATTGGTTGACAGATTACGACGAGTACTTTCATACGCTAAATCATATATTCTTGCTCTTATACAGACTAGAATTTATGTGCCTATTAAGGACCTGCACTTTCAATCTGTTTCCTTTTTAATCATTGTCATACTCATCAACTTATTTAACTTGTTTGGCATATCACGCACTGCATTGCAGCGATGAACTACTTCTGCAAGAGGAGGATGGTTCAGATGTTGGTTCCATGAGCACTGAGTTCAGCAAAAGCATGCATCTTAGTTCAGGAGATCCGTCAGTTGGTCTTGGAAGGTCCAACCGTATTTCAAACCCAGGCTGCAATTCATCCATCCAAAGGTATGGCTTGGAACATTGACAAGTAAATCATTTGGGATTCTCTGGAGTAGATCAAATACTTATCTATGATCTGCAAATGACTATGGCCGGATATTTTAAATCCAGTTTGAAAATTGCAGTAAGTGAACAAATTGTGGGGATTTTTCTTTATATTAGAAAGCAAAATTTCGGGTTTTAAATGGTGCATGTTTTTCATGTTTAATAATAGAATTTTAGATTCGTTGGAGATCGAAGTTGTAAGAATCAGAGCTGATACTTGAAGCAGCCATTTCTTTCTTAATGGTATCTGCTAAAACCTTTCCATACGAACCATTTTTTTGGTGTATGTCAGACAAAATGGACCTATGCAAGGTTTTCCGCATGCGGAGATTGGCAGCCCTACTTCAGCTCATGATTTGCATGCTGGGTGCGGCCATGTAACCTCAAAGCCTTCTCATTTTATCCCTCACATCTCACAAAGTTCTCCGAGCCGGTTAGGACAGCCACCTCTGAACAGGTTTAATCATGGAAGGTCTAGTGGTCGTGAATGGAATCATATAAAGGTTCAACACCCTCCTGCCAGCTTTGTTTCAGGGGAGCCGCATTCACCCAGAAAGACTTCATTAAACAACGGCATGCCATGGGGTACACACACACACTATAGATTTCAATTCAAAATTGCCAATTCTTTTGTATAATCAATATCATTAACTGGTACTTGGCATTCTGTGGTAGGCCGTAGAGGAAACTATCCCGTCACAACCATCCTACCGGCAGCATCGCGTGGAAGAAAAGATTATGGAAGAATTGCCTAGTTTTGGAATGAATGAGCTTATGATGTGTTTATTTTACTGTGAGGGTGTGCCTTGTGCTTCCAGAAAAAAAAAAAAAAGAATTGTACTCAAATAGTTCACGTTCCTAGTGGGCTGATGCTAAGAAAATCATCATCCAGACATGTCCATTCATTTTGGTTGCATAAGTTTAATATAATGATTTCTGTTTTTATTTGTCTGCTTGTACTAACCCAATATTGCGTTTTCACATTTCATGGAAGTGGTAGGGAAGGAACCTGTGCAGAAATATGTTTATCCCCAATCAATCAATCTATTCCATTTTAATGTGGCTTTATCAAACGTAACTTCTTATTCGCCGCATAATGCGAGGGATGACATGTGAGATTGAGTTCCACCGGAATGCAATGACTCCGATGAACCTTTGGGAAGGTGATCTGAACCCTTTGCGCTGACACTCAGTATATTAGAAATTTTAATAACAAACATTTTTATAATTATAAATATGAATACCGATTCTTGAAATTATTTTAAAAAAATTCTGAGTGAATAATTGTATAAAGTCTAGAATAATTTTATAAATTATAATTAGAATTTTGAAAAATAAACTTAAGAATCATAATTATCTTTTAAAACTTGAGTCTTTTATAAATATATAAAAAGGTATACATATGAACAAAATTTCTATTATAGTAAAAGATAAAGAAGAGATCAGAAAGGGGAAAATGCAATAGAGTTTGTGTCAGCGTGGCATCCTCTGCACCACTCATGCATGGCCCCAATATCTCTTCTAGCCAATCCCATCTCTCCTTAGTCCTTCCCTATCACTTCTTTTTGTTTTAATGAACCAATTAAAATAAAGATCATTATTGGAATGAAAAATATTTAAAAAAATCTCCAAAAAAATCATGCAAACAGACAATAGTGCCTCTGGTTCTGTTTCTCCAAAACCGTGGGGGAGTGTGTATTGCTCACTTTGGAATCACCGCCTTTTCCCCATTCCCTTCTACCACTTCTCTTCTCTTTTTCTGTTGTTAGCTATTATTCTTCTCTCTTTTTTTTCCGGCTCAGGTATGAACCTTCGCAAAGGTACCTTTTTTCATTTATGTTCTTATAAAAAGCTTCAACCTTTTCTTCTATTAACTGTTTTAACCTTTTTTCTTTTTAAATTTCCTATTCTTTCTGCTGCATGGGCCTAGTTTAATTCGGTTGTTTCTCTGTAAAAATGCTCTGTTCTTTACTTCTATTCTTGTACATCCGCCTCTCTTCTTTGGACCTTCTTGTTGTGCTAAAGCACACTAGTTTTTAGGCACAGCTTAAAACCATTATATTGTAGTCGCTTTGATGTAATTTTGTCCTTCACTCCATCTAATCAAATTGTAGAATTGGTAGTTGGCGAGTTGATATTGCAAATATTGACAAGCGTTGAGAGGCATAGTGTCTTACCCCTTATTGATTGTTGATAACATTACAATTGAATTCTGGTTTGGGTATTCTATAGTTTGTTTTTGTTTTTTACGTTTCCAATATCATCATAATGTATTCTTTGAATTACCCAATTCAATGCATCTTTCGGTTTGTGGGTTGGCATCTGCTTAGTATTGCATCGTGCCGTCATGCTCTTGTGTCATACTTTTGTGGTTCTTTACCTGTTTAGAGGAAAGAAACTCGAGAATCTTTTCTTCCTTTTTAATTGTTTTGTTTGTTAATGTCTTTGCATTTAGGTTCTTTACCAGGAAGCTATCTTGGGAATTGAGTCCAGTTGACGGACTTGAGACGAATTTTAATTCAACTAACCAGTTAAAGGCGTGTGATGGTATTACCATACACTCCGAAAGAAGCCATATGATGGCCACGGCTGCAGTTATTGGACTCAACGGAGGAAAGAGGCTCTTGGGTTCCTCCTATTATTATTCTGATCTCACAGAGAAGCTCCCAGAGCATGGACTAACTTACTACCAAATACCTGCAGTGAAGAGTCTGATAGTTAACAAAAAGCAATCAAGTTACGGCCCAAGTTTCCCATCATCCAACAGAAAAAGTCAATCTGCTGGAGCACTTAAAGAACATGTGGATGCTACATCGACGGCAGCGACATGGTTTAAGATATTCAATGACATAGGAGAGGAAAGTTCTGAACTTGACTTTTCTGTGGAGGCTCTTCTTCTCTTGCAGAAGTCTATGCTGGAAAAGCAGTGGAATCTTTCTTTTGAGAGGACGATCTCCAGTGATTCACCAAGTAGAAAAACATGCAAGGACATACCAATCACCTCTTCTGGGGTGTCTGCTAGACAACGGAGAATGAATACAAAAAGGAAAGTTCTGAGCAAATCTTTGACACAATCTACTCTTAGTAAGCAGCTAAGATCTGTTATTAGTCCAGAGCTGTTGAAGAGAGGACTTAAGGGTTACGTGAAGGGTGTAGTAAGTGAAGATCTGCTCACTCATGCAGAAGTTGTGCAGTTGTCAACGATAATAAAAGCTGGCCTTTCATTAGAGGAGCATAAATCCAGGTGATTATGAAACACAATCAATTATAGACATTATATGCATATCTGGAGTAGCTTATTCAGCCTTATCATTAGCAACTGATTAAGAAAAAGATGAAATTATGATGATCACATATGCATTTTATAATAGACTTTATTTTAGGGAGATAGACCTCAGAAGCATTGATGACTAATGACTTGGTAATAATTGAATTTTAGGATCTTCTCTTTCCATTTCTGCCACAGTCTGAGCTCTGGACTGATTCTTTGATTAGAAAATGTTGATGTAGATTCTGTCAATATGTCCAACCAACATTAGAAGTCTTTTGAACCACAATAATATTGCCCTTGACCACTTTTAAATTTCTCTATTAGCAGTTAATTCAAAGTGAGAGATGAGGACCTATTTCCTTTTAAATTTCAAGTTCCCTGAACTAACATTGTGATATAGATTTTCAGTCAAACTCAGAATGCTCACTTTGATACGAAGTAATCTAGCATGGTGTCATTCATGTTGGTTTTTACTCTACTCAAACTCAGAATACTCACTTTGATACAAAGTAATCTAGCATGGTGTCATTCATACAGGTTTTTACTCTTAACTTCTGTAATTTGTAACTGCAGGATAAAGGAGAGATTAGGTCAAGAACCTTCTGATGAGCAACTTGCAGCTTCTTTGAGAGTTTCTCGTTCTGAGTTACAGTCAAAATTGCTCGAATGTTCTTTGGCAAGAGAGAAGCTGACAATGAGCAACGTTAGGCTAGTGATATCTATAGCTCAAAGATACGATAACATGGGTGCTGAGATGTCTGATCTTGTCCAAGTAAGATTTCTTCTATAATTAATAAATGAACGTGGTACATTTTTGCAAAAATAAGTATACATCAGATTACTTGTGTGTTTTTGTCGTATTTGCAATTGTTGAAATTATTCTACTGCAGGGAGGGCTGATGGGATTATTGCGTGGCATTGAGAAATTTGATTCTTCAAAAGGATGCAAAATTTCAACTTATGTTTATTGGTGGATACGTCAGGTAGGATACACTCTTCCTCCCAGGATGAAATTAGTACATTGCACAATGATAGCTGTCAATATACTAAACATTTGCATTCATAATATACAGAAAATAATTTGGAGAAGCCATATGCATTGCCATATCTTATTCATGTTTATTCATACCTTCAAGGGCTGATGTTGAAGTCAATCCCTTTTTTAATCAGTTAAGAACATATTTGAAATTGTTCATGTTCAAAGTTTCTGTTTAGTTTTGTCTTGGTTTGTTAGAGGTGCACGGAAAGTCTTCATCAAGCAATATTGCAAATTGTCAAGCGCTTCCATTTTATGCCACAATAAGTTATAAAGTTGGATACTATACTACTGAGAAACTAATGCAATTTCACGTTTATCACAGGGTGTCTCGAGAGCTTTAGTTGATAATTCAAGAACTTTAAGATTGCCTAACCATCTACATGAAAGGTTGAGCTTGATTCGAAATGCAAGGATTAAACTGGAAGATAAAGGAATAAGTGCTTCCATCGATGTAAGTATGTCTTGACTTCCTCTGAAAGCAAAAATGATTATTTTTCCCCGTCCTCGTATATTACTGTGAGTGCTTCATTCCATTTTTCATAAAGTTAGTAGTGAATCAAGAATATTTCATAAAAATTTGTTATTCACTCATTTTCAGGTTTGCTGTACTTACATGTATTGCTTGATTGTTATTTTTCAGAAAATTGCAGAGTCGTTGAATATGTCTCAGAAAAAAGTGAGGAATGCAACCGAGGTACTAAAATTTTGGGCTTTTCTCATTGTTGCATGTCAAGCTCTTACAGATCTATGGACTTACCATACCGAACCATACGTTATTTTTAGGCAATAAATAAGGTCTTCTCACTTGATAGGGAAGCATTCCCGTCTTTGAATGGTCTGCCCGGTGTAACCCATCATAGTGTAAGTGTTCTAAATCCTTTGTGTCAAAAAAAAAAAAGATATATTTGTTTGGTTCCTTTCCAGTTCATTATTAACTGTTTTTCTTTCTCTCTAATAGTACATAGGAGACAATCGGGTTGAGAATATCCCATGGCATGGAGTAGATGAGTGGGCTCTCAAGGTAAGAGTGCCAAGTGAAACTCAGAAACTTGTCCTATATCGATTAGACTCTATAGCCTGTATAGAGAAAGTTGTGCTTTAAATATTGAATGAAATCAGTTGAATGAGCAGGCGCCCGCTTGTATATAACACGCATAAGAGAAACCATCAACTTTCTCAATAACTAGCAAATGCTTCTCGCAATTGCTGCTTAGGTATTGAATGAGACTTGAGATATATTTTATGTGGGATGCAGGAAGAGGTAAACAAACTTATGAACTTGACTCTACGAGAACGAGAAAGAGAGATCATTCGTCTGTATTACGGTCTGGATAACGAAAGCCTTACATGGGAAGACATCAGCAAGCGGTGAGCGAGAGTTCTCTAACAACAATATGTTTTATAACTTAAACAGGAGGTTCTCATTTTTTATGTCCTTGTTGGTGTCTTCAGCATAGGATTGTCCAGAGAAAGAGTTCGGCAAGTGGGACTGGTAGCACTTGAGAAACTAAAACACGCTGCAAGGAAAGTGAATATGGAAGCCATGTTAGCCAAACATTAGCTTGGTGTGTATTTCATGAGGAAGACACACACCAACAATGTATACACGCGGATTCCTGTTACCACGTTTTCTCTTGTTTCTTTTTACCCCTCCGGTTCCCTTAACAATAGGAGTTGATATGAAATTTCTGTAGAGCTACACAGCAAATGAGCTTTGTAAATTGGAAATGACAAATTTCAAGTAATTGAAATGACTTTGTTGTAATTTGTAATGGAATTATATGTTAATGATAATATCTCATGAGTTATTACAAGGTTCGGTCGAACTTTAAAATTGACGTAATAAGGTTTTAGGTTAATTGACTTGAATGATCTAATTAAGTACGAGCTATTATATGTATAGAAACTTAAGTGATATATACTTAATTTATGATGTATCAATTAGGAATAAGCATTATATTGGTTATGGTGTCCAATAGGGTATATGGCCGGGTTTCTTAATTACATCTATCCATTGAATGAATTCAGCTACTTTTTCCATAATTAAGTTGATTAAGAATAATCTAACATGATTGGTCTAGATTTATATTGTAAATTTTATATTAAAATCTAGCAAGTGATATTAGAGTCTATATCATATTGAATTATTGAGATTTGTAGATCGATTTTTGTATAATCTTGTTCTTTGGAAAAGTATATTCCTTTTTATATGTTGATAGATTTGTTTCTTTTAAGGTTTTCATAGTTTTAATTTTTTGATTAATACAAAATAAAATTATGCTATGATTTGTTGGTTTGGTAGAGCACTAACCATCCATGTTTATGTTTCTAGACCATTATTTGTTTGAATTAAAGATTGGCCAATTATTATACAATTATTGCATATTGTTTATATAAATCTTTTAAGGTTTATAACTTTTATGGTTTTTTTAATCTTACTCCAAATTAATATTATTTATGGCTTTGGTTTGGTGATAATATGAAATTATAATAATAATTCAGTGATTGATTAATTAAATTCAATTTTGATATTTATATTTATTAATTTTTTAATTAATATTTTAAATAACTAATTGAATAATATGTTACCGAGGTAATCTCCTTTGTGAAGATTAATTAATTTTAGAAAATCAAAATGGATGTATGTGGATGAATTTTAAATGAAAAACAATCAGCTCAAAGGAAAATTATTGTTTGTCCAAATTTTAAGCACAGTTATGGTGACAAATATGTGGTAATTATTTGGCTTTTCATGTACAACAATGCTAAGAAGAGAAAGAAAGATAAGGAAGTTATGTGTTATAAGAAGAGATTTTAAAACAAAAGAATGTTGAAAGTACTCATTTAGGATATGGAATCTTGTACATTT
>JANITW010000002.1:21313434-21323995 GCA_027564335.1 Erythroxylum williamsii | reverse complement strand
ACGCCACCCTCGCAGGGCACGGACTCGGATATCACCATCGATGTCGGGTTCGGGTCATACGGGAGTGGGGTGTTACAGTATCAACATGCTCTGTACCATATCCAATAATGTTTGGTTTCTTCTTTCTGCCACACTATTTTGGTCTGGAGATCCAGGTATAATGTATTGGACTACTCTCTCATTTTCTTAAAGATACCGTAGAAATGGACTAGGTGCTTATCCACCTTCAATATTTCTACCATAATATTCCCTTCTTCTATTAGATCACACGATCTTAATTTGCTTATCGTGTTATTTCTATACTTCAACTTTGAATATTTTGAAAGCATCTAGTGCCTCATTTTTTTTGAAGTAAGCAGAGATATATATATTGTGAATAATCATTTATAAATAAGATGAAGTATTTCTAACCATACGAGTACATATTTGGATTATAAATATCCATATATATGACTTCTAATATGTCTAAACTTCTGTATGTATGATTTCTAATATGTCTAAACTTCTCTTGACACTTTTCTTTGATTTATTGGTCTATTGTCCCTTTATACAGTCCACACAAGTTTCAAAATTAGTAAAATCCAAATTACTAAGTACTCCATCATTCACCAATCTTTTAATCCTTTTTATAGAGATATGTCGTAATCTCCGATGCCACAATATAAAGGAATTTTCATTCCTGACACAACGTTTTATTCCAACATGAACATGTGTTACACTGTAACGAGTATTATCTTGTAAATTTAAATGGAAAAGACCATTAAATAATGTACCATTCCCAACAAATTCAGATTTATATTTTAACTTTAAAGATTTGTCTGAAAAATGAAAGGAACATCCAAATGATACAAGTCTTGAAACTAAAATTAATTACCTAGAGAAATTGGGAATATAAAATTTTCTTTTCTAATTTTAAAATAAAACCAATACATAAAATTAAATTGCAATCTCCAACAACCTCTATATGTGAACGTATCTTGTTTTCGAATGAGATATACTGCTCACTTTTCACTGGCTTCCTTGGATTTTACAAATCCTACAACACATTTGCAACATGAATTGTACAACCAGAATCAATCCATCATGTGTCATGACAAACTTCAGTCATATTAGGTTCAAAACAAACTAGTGAGATTATATTACCTTTCTTTTCAAGCCATTCCTTATGTTTGACATAATACTTCTTCATGTGTCCTTTTTCTTATAAAAGAAGTACTTGGATTCCTTCTTAATGTAAGTTTGGGTAGGTATTTGACCTTTTTCCTTTATATTGGTTTAATTTTTCTTCTTTCCTTGAACAACAAGATGTGCACTCTACGAACTCTCTTCCTGTTTCATTGACAATCTCCCTTCCTCTTGGACACAAATGGTCATTAATTCATTTTGACCACTTATCCTAATATGTATGATAAGATATTTTAAAGGGTTTGTACAGTGATGGAGGGTGTTCAAAATGTAATACACGAGGAAAGAATCAGACATCTTAACCTCTAGTTTCTTTAACTAAGCCGTAATGTTTTTCATCTTTATGATGTGCTTATGCACACCTCGGACACCGAAGAGTCTTGTAGATGAAAAATTCATAATTAAGGTGCTTGCAAGTGTTTTTTCTGAAGTTTCAAACTGCTCATCAATTGACTTTAGTAGAGCACGAACATTGTCATGCTGTTTTATGGAACCCCGAATGCCAGTAGAAATTTTGATTTTAATAAACATCACACGTAGTTTATTAGATTGCTTCCAACGTTCATAAAGAACAATTTTAGTTGTAGTGCTGGCCTTCGTTACCTCAAGTGATTCGTCCTTTTGGATAGCATAATCAATGTCCATCCATCCTAGATGAAGAAGAATTCTTTCCTTCCAAATCCTATAGTTTTCACCCCCTTAATTTGGGAATTTCACAACTTGTATTAGAGAAACTAACAATTTGAATAGCTACATAATTAAACATGCATGCTACTTATCAACAAATTGAGGCTAATAAACTATATATATGCATTACCAATGTAAAACATATCTTAGAAGACATAAATCAAATGTCATAAAAATTGCCTGTGGGCTAAATTTTTATTTCAAACATATTTATGTTAAACTTTGTAATAAAACTATCAAATTATATACGAATTTCTAACATCTGTAGGAAAATTGAAAAAACAATTTAATATGTCATCCTAATTAATTATTCAAATATAATAAAAATTCATGTAAGATAAAATTTATTATACTAAAATAATTAACTACAATTAAAAGTCTCTACACTTTATCTGATTAATTACATAAATATATAATTTATATATAATTAGGGTTGTTATGAATAAGCCCTAATAATTAATCACAAAAACATTTTAAACAAAATTCTATTCCTAATGCAAAATATAGAGATAATAGTGATGTGATATTATGCTTCATGTTGAACATTTATACAAATACAATTTCAACACATAATATAATAGAACTTAAGCTTTAATTCAGATGGCAAAGGTTCACCATGCGCACCAGGCATGGGTTCGAGACCTGGCCACTGCAACAAAATATATTGTTAAGAAACAACCTAAATGATGTGCACAACATCACACAAAACTCATACTCACAATATCACAAAACAACTAGTAGATTTTTTTATTAAAAATACATAAAATGACACAATTTTTTTTAAAAAAATTAAAAATTACATTAACTACAGGTGAATATAATACACCTAAACGAAGACAAGGGTCTATCAATTTTATTTAATTATTTAGTTAAACCAATGATTCGTTATTGGAGCAGATAGTAACAACCATCATTTCATCCAACATATATATTTTGGATTTTCCAATGGATTTACATCTTTCATTAATGGAAATTTGTTGATTCTTTGGATTTGAAGAAAATAAAAAAGAAATAACTTTACTCATAATTACTTCTTTGGTCAGAAGAGTCCTCGGAATATTCTGATCATTCAAACTTGAAAAAAAAAATCTTTCTAATTCTAAAAAAATGAGGGGTAAAGGGATTGATCGAGAAACATTTCTTGTTCTTAATATAAGATCATGATGGGATCTAATTCACCTTGACTAATCTATTATATTGTCCACATTCATAGGAGTGCACCCATGTTTTTGCTTTATAAATATGACATTTTCTAGGCATTTCTAATAATATCAAGTATTATTCATATTTTGGCATTTCTAATTTTTGAAAATTTATCTTCCTGTAGTTGAATCCTCTAGAGCCCCAAAAATCCTTGATTATAATGTATTCTAACTCATCACCTTTTAAAAAGAGTTGTTCTTTGGAGAGCACAATGCAAAATTCACCCTCTGTTTTTTCCTTTCTATTCATTTAGATCTCTTCTATTTCGTCGATTTTTTCCAGATCCTCGTTTTCTTCAATGGATGCCTCACCTTTTGGAAAGAGTCGCTAAATTAAGTTTTAGTTAGGCGAAGGAAGTATAACTTCTTTACCAATAATCGAGATCCAATTGGCTTATATTCCTACTAATGTAATTTCTATTACAGATGATAACTATATTGATTCGATACACTTTCAAGAAACCCTTGGAAAATACTGACGATCTTATAAAGATTTCCTTTAAGTGAAGTTTTATTTACTAATCTTATCTTTTACAAAATCGATCCCCTTTTGATTGTACAATAATATATCCCTATAATAATAATAAGCGGATGAATTGAATTGTATACATGACAACGTACGAACTCAACAAGACTTCTTAAATCAGACCCAAAAAAAAAAGAAAAACAGAGGGGCGATGTCTTCAATAAACTGTACAACATTTGTCTTCAATAAACAACCAAAAGTACATCTTTTAATGAGAGGTCTTCTTTAACCTTGAGTTGGCTCAAACTGACCCAGTCCCATAGAATACCAACAAAATTAGACCAGAAAAACACCACAAAACACTTTTTTAAAATGTAGAAACACTTCCAAATACTTAATAGAAGATTTCTACTGTTAATTGAAAGAAAAACATCCAAAAAAACTGTAGATTGAAAATTTTGGAAACGATTTTTTTTCAAAATTTGAAATTCTTCAAAAACTTTAACAAGGTAGAGGTTAACATTGTCTGATACCAAATGTAAGTCAATTCTAACATATATTTCAACAATAATATACATTATAATAAGATATAAATTAAATGCGGAAGAAAAACGAAATATCTTCAGCCATTGTTGTCTTTGTATTAAGAGTATGCTTTTTGAAATTCTTCTAAGCTCTCAATTCTTAATTTGTTGGTGTATGTTTTCATAAAAGAAAAGAAAAGAAACTTAGGGGATCCCAAAATCTTAAGAAAACCTATATGAATATGCTCACATCAAACACAATTTCAATTACCATAAAATCAGGAATTCATACCCAATAAATTCACAACGTTGGACCACTTATGACACTAAGAATATGAAAAATTCTAACACTTATCTCATAGTTATTTAACTTAAATAGTTTCTTACTTAGCCTAATTACTTCCTGATAATGATTGACGAGATTTATTCTTGCACTTGCTTTTTTATTTATCTGTTTATTTACTTATTTTATCTTTTATTGTAAATCGTTACAATGTTCTATATGTATTGTATTATCTATTGAATTATATATTTTCTTTATTTTGCATATGAATCTATTAGAAATAATTTCTTTATTAGGTGAGGCGGGATTTGGCGGGGCTATTCGGGATTCGACTGGTACTTGGTTGGGTGGTTTCTATGGCAGTATTGGCACGACAACTAATATGGTTGCAGAGTTGTCGGCAATCTTCTCTCGGCTTGGGATAGGGGGCACAGGCATATCGTCCTTTGTTCCGATTCTCAAGAAGCAATTCGTTTGATTCGAGATGGACAATTTCTGGTTCATCCGCATGCTAACTTATTGGGTGATATTTCAGCCATGTTACACTGGAATTGACATGTTGAGCTTATTCATTGCTTGCGCGAAGGCAATCAGGTAGCTGATAGGCTTGCAAAAATGGGTAGTTGTTCTTCGACCCCTTTTCAGTTTTTAGAAGCTCCTCCTCCGGAGGTTGGCATTGGTTTGTTAGCTGATAAGTGTGGCGTTCTTTTTTAATGTCAGTAACCTCCCGGCTTTTGCTGGGCCGTTGGTCTTTTTTATATTTACTTGCACCAAAAAAAAAATGTTTTGTACCATTGAACTTGCATTTTACTGAGAAGTGTTATTGTTGTTGTTGCATATATAACCAAGGATGTACTATAATCACATCAATTTACCTCATCAAAGGGTTTAAAATAGGTACACGTGCATCAATCCTTAACAATTCTAACCAAATAATATATTATAACAAGAAGAGGTGGGCCGAGTTTGTCGCACCTTTTATTATGCGTAGAATTTAGTTATGTAAAGTAGCATATCTACTTATATGTCCTATTTGGATGTTCATTCCAAAATAACCCTGTCCAATGCGTAAAGTAATGTCATTTTGGCCATTGAGAAGGTTTAACAGTCTCACATCTAATGATCGAAGTCGTTTCGAGTATTATAGAGTTAAACAGAGTTATTATTTGAGACAAAGGATTCGAACCTCTAACGAGAAGAAACTGTTTAGTGTTGCTAAGCATCTAAACTCAATATGTAAGTTCAAATTAATTAGATTTCGTGTAACTTGAATTTGAACAAAAATTAAGTAATTTTGATAAATTTAATATGCTTAAATTTATTAATTAAAATGATATTATTTTATTAAATTTTATTTTATTTAAATTAAAAATTTTAAAATAATTTTCAGTAACTAAAATCAAATATATATTTCGCACTGTATCAGTAGAAAATTATCATATCCTAAGAATTTAGATTGAAAAAAAACACAAATTTAACAGCTCTAACACAGTCAAAATTTTCACGCCTCCGTCACTGTCACAGGCTTTCCGTCCCCTCTCATGTCTCCCCCTAGCCGTCTGCGTCCTTATCTTGTCTTCTCCGTCGCCGTGAGTCCTGATATCTCTTTTGGTTCTTTGGGTATGTGCTTTTCTCAGTATTGGTAATTGCTTTCCTGCTTTTTTTTTTTTTAATAATATCTAAACTTGGTTTGGTTAAATGCATCTTGAATCTCTTTCGTGCTTTGATGCTTCTTTATTGATATCTCAACTTGTTAAGAACCGCAATTTTATACTGCTTTTCAACACGGCAAAGATTGTCCAGTGACAAGATTTCTCATCTCTTGATGAATGCCTCCTTAAGCGCAAACTAGTGAGTAATTTTGTTTGCATAATTTGGGACCCCAAATGTTCTATGTCCAGAGTTCAACACTGCACATACTTGTAGCATATTCTCTGCTTAGTCTAACCATGCAATTTTAGTTTCCTTAACAGAAGTGTTAATAGCTTCCTCAAATGCTCCAATACCCCGATCCAAATTCGCCAAAACTGGTTGATTAGAATACCTAACCTCATCTTTGTCTGAGCTCCCATTTTTCTGCTGTCCGTCTCTCTGCACACTGTTCTTTATGTTTGATCTTTTGCTCTTTATTAACCAACCTATCTTCAATGAAACTTGCCATAGCGGTGATCAATGAACTAGCAATCCTCTTCTAGTAATTTTATCTTCCATCTGGGTGGTCTTGAGGTAAGAAGTAACGTGCAGTCAAGCATATGAACAGACAAATATAGTGGTATAATTAGGTCCCTTAGGCCCCACATTTGTTAAGTTCCAGTTTTATGTCATCCAGTGTACAATAAAGCTACTGACATTGGAAGCATTTTGCACCTGATAATTCATGGTGCCTTTTATCTTCTTCTACTTGTGATCTTTGCTTTTGTCCTGTTATGTATGTAAGGTTAATTTGAAGCCCCATTCAGGACATCATAATTAATATGTTTAATTAAGTTGGGCATAGTACATATCTTCTACTCAGCTTTACCTAGGATTGTTGTTAAAACCTGATAGAAACAAGTTTTCGGTCTCCTCTATCATTGATGACAAGTACTCAGTAAGTTAGTGAGTAACCTTGAATCTCATTCCTCTTTTTATTTTCCTTATCTATACTTTAATTCTCTCATTCTTCTCTGTGTTGCTATGATATCTACCTCATATTTTGCTTTATGGCGCTGCAAAAAATGCATTGTAATGAAACCTGATCCCATTTACAACCTGCTTGTATCCCACAGAAAATAGACACCCAACTCCTCAAACCAACATCAGCTCAAGTGAATTCAAACTCACTGAAGCTTACTTTCAGCTGTTGGATTTTGTAGCCACAATTAAAGACACAAGCTAACTCTATTGGACTAACAAGTTCGAGTTGCCAAATCCTTGCTTACTGATCCTCTTATCGTTTTCCAGTTGCTTTTGTGCTTGGTATAAGTCCTAGATAAATCCTTGAGACCAGCCCTTAATTTCTTTCTGTCATTCTCAATAAAAGCGTGTAATCAGCAAACCTTTCATCCAGTAGACAGTACATCATACGGTCAGTGAATCCTTTTACCTTGCTTGTTATCTATTTCAATTTTCATATTCAAGATTGTGCCCTGGTTGTAGTGAAAGCAGCAGTATCTCTCCATCTAATAGGATTTGTATCCTGCAGGTGATAGGGATGATATATATTTCTATATATTCCAATTCCAATGCACCAAAGATTTAAAAAGGAAAAAAAAAACTGTGCCTGTGATGAAACACTTCAGTTTGCCACTCTTGTACTTCCCCGGTGTTGCTGATTATCAATCAAAATAGGCTGCTTTTATTCTATACTGAGGATCACTTGGCTTATAGTAATAAAAAAACAAGAAGATTTTGGGTTATCATCTTGGATTTGGCTGGGAATTCACGTTAGTGTAGTTTTTCTAAGCCGTTTTTAGATTCAACAACATCAGTATAGCAAGGAGCTGTCCCATCTTGCTTATTGCTTGCCTAGTGTTGTACTTGTTTGTTTCCTTATTAAAATCAGTTACGAAGCCATTTGTATCTCGACTGATCTTTGCTCATTGAAGAATTAACATTAAGGAGAGAGGTTATTTTCTTCCATTTTGTGTTCTACAGCTCTTAGAACTTTGTTGACACAGAAAAGTTATCTTCCATTTTTTGCTTTTAACAAATGCTCCATCGTTCCTAAAATCTACAATAGCTATTGATGCAAAAAAGCTTAATTAAATGAGTTTTATGGAATGGGCAAAGAATGAGTACTTACACTCTTTATAACGGTCGAAAGAGTCACCACTTCAACCCTGCATCTTATCAGCTACTATAATAGACACAAAACGACTTTACTTAATCAGAACCCCAATTCCCCAATCCTCACCATCTCTTCTCTTCGCAGCCTCCTCACTATTGACCCCACTGTCCCCAGACGTCCCTCCGCCCTAACCTTCCTTACTGTCTGTGCACTTTCGTCTCTCACCGCCCTAATCACTGTCACTGCCAGCGTCACCATTCGCAGAAGTGGGGAAGTGAGAGGGGAGCACTGAGTAAACATGTCTACAGCGATGATGGCCTTGGAGTTGTCCACTTGAGGAGGCGGTGGCGGCGACTTCTCCGATGAGTTAATGGGAGAGGGGAGTGGAAACGGAGAGGTGAGTGAGGCAAGCAGAGATGAGTCTGAGACTCGGAATTGGACGACAAGAAGCTTAAAACTAACAAGAAATAATAAATGAATTTACCACTATTTAGATCGTTAGAGAAGCCAGATTTATGTGGAAAATCTCAATATGATATTAGCAGGGACCTATCATTCAATTTATTGAACATCGACCGATTAAACCTGTTGCTACTGTTGCAGTGTGGCAAAAGCAAGAACTAGAGGGAGAGGCTTGTGGTTGACTAATTTTCTTGTTTTTATTTCTTCCATATACTTTAAGCTCTTTTGAAACAATGGTCATTGTGGATTTTAGGAATGACAGAGCATTTTTGAAAAGCGAACAATGGAAGATAGCTTTTCTGTGAGCAGTCCTAGAGGTGTCCTGAGTTTTTCAAAGAAGAGAAGAGCAACAGTATCATTCGCTGATCCTGACAAAGCTTCTGGATTTGGAATTTCTGGACAGCAAGGTCCTAAACCTCTTGAAGTTTATGGGTTCGTTGGATCCATTACAACTGTTGTTGCTACAGGTCTGTTGCCATATTGTGTTTTGTACTCATTCCTTCACTTCTTTGATTCAATTAAAGTTGAATTATTATTTATATTTGTTGGCAGTACCTTAATTTGTGCAAATATTTTTTAACTTTGTGGATATATTGCGGAGACTCATATGAAGTGTTTAGCTATTTGGCTTGTGCTATTTGCCTATTTCTATCTAACTTCTGTATGGTTCATGCAATCATGATGTAGTTTTTAAGTCTATCTCACTTGATGGCACTCTCTGAATAATCTTGCATCATAACTGTAAAAAAAACTGTTATCTCTGGCAAGGAAATCTTTTTACTATTTTTTACGACTCTTGAAAACATGAGATTTAACTTTAGTTCATTATTTTCAAGTATTTAGTACAACTATGGTTCTGGTAGGGTTGTTATTGTTTTGATGACCAGAGCAGATTTGATTAAGTTTGTGCACCTAGTTAGCCATAACGCTTTTGACTTCAGTTCTTTTGTCTTAGCAGTAATCTTCTTCGTTTGGGCTTATGTTCCTGAAGCGTGGTTACATTCAATGGGGATTTATTACTACCCTAACAGGTCAGTGGACCTAGTACTTTGACTTCATTTAGTAGCTCTGTTCTTCCGGATTAGTTGTGTTATCAAAAGACTGGAATAGATGTAAAAGGCATTTAGCTACAAGTCATGTAACAATACAAAGAGGTTGTAGAGTTGAGGATTGTCTTTGGACTAAAGATGGAGCATTTTTCTGTTTCAGGTACTGGGCATTGGTGTTGCCAACCTATGTTATGGTGGCAATAGCGTTAGGACTGATTTTCTATCTTGGCCTTAATTTCATGTCAACTCCTGCACAAACCTCCTGTTATACGATATTTGGTAAGTCATATTTGCCTGTTTTGGAGATCTTTGTTTGTAGGCGTCTTGATTTCTTTCGAATTTCCTTATTTGCAGACGAATTTAGCAAGGACCCTTCAGACTTTGTTCCTGAGGGAGACGAGAAGCCAATTGAGCCCATATCAGACATTGACCTTTATGAAATCAATGATCTCATGTTCGGATATAAAATGTGAATGAATGAACCCATTAATTTTATTATTTGTTCTATTTTGGCTTTTGATTCTATATGGTTACCTTACCTTGGAGTGTTGTTTATGATTTTTTAAATAAAATTGCAATTCTAACCCATGCCACACCAACCACTTTCAAATCCAACGATGTGATAATAATATTATAGAAGCATAGAGTTAAAATTGTTTCTATTTATATAAATAAGATGGATGCACATACACATGCACATGCACATGCACGTGCACGTGCACGTGCACAGTCGATGGAGAAGAAACATCAGCAACAGCAGCGGCAACAAGATCCGATGATTCGCCACTTCTCAAGTTCAGTTCCTAATTTTCTACATTCACTTTTAAAATATCTTCAAACTCGAACTGAATACACCAACAGATCCTCCACATCCCTCTCCCTCTTCCTCCCATTTTTATCACACTCACTTTCTCACTCTTTTAGATGTTAGAAC
>JANITW010000002.1:21205911-21219059 GCA_027564335.1 Erythroxylum williamsii | reverse complement strand
TTCAACGACGTCTGTATCCAACGACGCCGAATTTTGCCACCTCTCCTGACGTCTATGAAGACGTCGCCAAAGCCCCCAACAATTCGCGACGTCTTAAATAAAGACGACGCGAATTGTGTCTTTTTGTTGTAGTATAAGCTTTCTGGTAACGTGGTGGAGAGCCATAGGAAATTCTCTGGCTAAATTTGGTGAGTGAAGTTGAGCTGTGGATGTATTGGAATACCGAATGGGGATTTTACATCACGCCACACGCCCATTGAAATAAATATGAAAGTTTTTTATTTTTATTTTTCAAAAAATTAAGCACTTTAAACTATATGACATTATTAGTACATCAAGTAATAAAATATCAACCTTATTTTATATTTTATTGTGAATCTTTATCTTTTCTTGTCCTTTTCTTTAAATCATTTTCTAAATAAGCTCATCTCAACCATCACAATTGCACAAGTTTATGACATTTAACGATGTCAACATAATGTATTGAGAAAACTCGACAATTTTTGTAGAGAAAGTAAGACAAAAAGTGCTAGTTCTTTTAGGGTCCAAACCTATTTTTAATAAATTTAGACATTTTAGTAATTTAATTAAAATAAAATATTAAATTAAATTAAATTAAATTTTAATTTTAATTTTAATTAATTCTAATTAGTTACCAATTATGTCTAAATAAAATTCAATATCTCATATTAATCCTTATTTATTAAATGTCTTATCTTTAATCATAAAGTTTCTTAAATTCTACAATCAATTCCAACTTGATTGAAATAACTTTTCTCCCTTCAACTCAATCTTTATATATGACTTTATATGTTTCCAAATATGTTAGTAATAAATATAAATTATAACCCTAAATCATATTTAAGATTAAATAAATTAAACTTCTTTAATTAATAAATTTATTGATATCCATAAATCAATATTGATATCTAACAACATATTATAACTACCCAAATATTTTCAAATGTTAAAGTAGTTTTGGCTAGTCTTTCTGTGAATGATTTTTTATATAATTATATCATTTTATCATACAATATTTTAATTGAATATAAAGCATAAAAATAATGTTTACTTTATCTGAGCCAAATCATGGTACTTCTCTACCATTAGTAGTTAATTTAATAAGTGATGTTTGAAACTTATTTTCAAAATGTCATTCAAACTTAGTCAAAGATTTCTCGAATTAATACTAATCGAGAACAATGAAGCATTCTCCTTAATCACTTCAGGGTGATGAATCTTATATAGATCACTCAAATATTTTCATATAGTTTATGTTAATATTTAATGACTACCGAATAAGCCACTCTTGACTAGATTATATCCTAAGTAATAAAAATACATAGTAATCATTATATGAGATACTTTGATAATCTCAGGTCAAAAGATCTTTTATAAAATCGTTATAATGAGAATTTACTTAGAAACATAAGTAATGTTCTAAATAGAATTCTTATATGAGGTCAATTTAGTGACTTTATTCTCTAATAATCATCACATGTTTGTTTAAGTATCTTCATACTTTACTTTATGAGATTGACTACTTCTTTTATAACAAAGAATCATAACGTGTGCTAGCCTTTTTATACTTTATTAATTAATGTCAGATCTCAATAAAATAGTAATTATAAACAATTTAGGAATAATATATGAATGCAATATAAATCTCATAATTATGATCTTATCATAATTTCATTTGTAATGTACATTTATCCCATGTACTTTATCATATACATCAGCCTTTAAATAACTATGTCGCTATACTATAACCAATTGAATGGTTGTAAGGCATAAACCAACAATTTAGTACTTGCACTAAAACAATCATTTAAATATCTTATATTATATAACCATATGACGATCATACTATTGTTGGAATAGTGGTTTAGTAGGAGAATTCTACAAGATTCTCCAGAATGAGAATTCACATAAATCTTACTAATTTTTATCTTAATTGTCGTTATAATTAAGAAAAATGCCTAAATACATACTTAGATCTATTAATGAGACTCTAGCTCCTTTTATATGCATAATAAGCTCGAATGTTTTACAATACATTACCATCTAAATAATGCAATGAAATATACTAAGTTCATTAATAAATTTCTTGATCTAAATAATCATTTTCACTAAATGAAAAAAAAACATTTTATGGCCTAATTAGTAATCTATGCTATATTGAAACATTTCCAATTTTAAAATAATATTGTTCTAACTAAGATAAACCTTAACAAGGATTCACTTCCAAACTAAATATTCTTATAATCTTGAACTCAAATATCAACTCATGCATTGAACAACATATATGTTTAATACTTCACAAGCATTAAAGACCTCGCATACTAAATACCTTTATTACATTATATATGTATATGGAATTAGAATAGGTAAAAATCTTGCATATCTATATCTATGGATTTAGTTCCCATAATTAAGATGTTATCGATTCGTATCTAATAAGAACTATTCTTAGGCTATCAGATATTCAACAATTCAAAATATAATATTTGTTCTTTATGAGTAATATGTCTTTGCACAATCTTGTTGAAGAGTAAACTACTCCCACTAACCTTCTTGTAGAAATAAATTCACAATCATATGTAAAATAAACTCCTTGAATTCATCATGAAAGTGAATCTTTCAATATCTCATATTCTTTCAACTGTACATCAAATATATCAATAAAGTAGTAGTTCTAATTAGATGTACTGTCACAAGATATGAAATTATTCAAATTTTATCTTACTCCCACTACTTATCTTGAGAACCATTCTCTTATGAATGTTTATTGAAACATACATTTCATTCAATAATTCTATATGACTATATCTAACATTTTGGATACCTCATAACTTTCTATTATTTGATCTGGTTTTAAACTTATTTGATAATATATGCTTCAACTAAGTATCACATCATAAAATCATGAAATTGACTATTTCAAAGTCTCACCATTTTATATTTATCTCTAAAATCTCATTAATTGATTTAATTAGAACCATCAAAGTAAAACATTTTACTTGGCATATCTACAAAAGAAATGAATATTACATCATATATTACCTCATATGTTTTTTCTCCATTTAATCGACCTTATGCTTAAAAAAAACTATTTAACTGACCTTCAGAACTTAATGGAAAGAATTACAAAAGTATTAAGAATAATTGTATAAGTGAAAATTTAGTTGATAAGAACCTAACTGACCTTCGCATTATCAAGGAAGATGAATTCCAACCATTCACAGTGTGGTTGGACGGCTATGTTCATATCCTCCACAATTGTCCTCTCAAGCCATGCATCGAATACCTCGAGGGCTTTTATTCTTAATACAACCAGAACTATTCGGCATTAAAAAACCTTGTGCACACAAGAGAGATAGGAGAGAAAGAGTTTAATTTTTATTTTTAAAATTCTATTTATTAGTTAAAATGCACATTTAATAAAGATGTTTATAAAAATACTATATATAAAATAAAAATATTAAATTTAAATTCAAATTCAAATTCAAATTCAAACGTAACGTCAGTCTTTTTTTGAATGTATTTAATTTTAAGTTAAGTTCTTATAAAAAAAATTAGAATAACGTATACTGTTCTTCCAGGTATTTGCATCTTTGTATGGGGAAGAGAACAAACCACAGCTATAAAGCATCTCAAGCAGATCTATCAAGATCCTCCTTCTTTGAAGATTCTTGAACACGGACAACGTGTCCTTTAGATAGATGCTATTGATACCCATTGGGGTACTGTGCTTCTCAAAAAATTCAATGATCGAAGATATTATTGTGGACATGCTAGTGGCTCTTTCAACACTGTTGAATGTCATTATCATATCTCATTTAAAGAGATACTGGCTGTCAAAAGAGGTATTGAAAAGTTCTCTATCCACCTCACACCTTATCATTTTATCATTGAGATGGATAACACTTCATTCCCCAAGATCTCGAACAAGTTGGGATAAAGATTCCTAACAACCAACTTTTATGTTGGCAAGAATGGTTCTCTGCTTATAAATTTAGTGTTCAACATTTAAAAGGTCATAAGAACATCCAAGCTGATTATCTTTCTAGACCTACCAAGCCTCTCTTCTTAATTTCCACTCTACTGAAACTCCCCATTCCTTACTTTTGGCTTATAGAGTTTCCCATATTTGCTAGTTATAAGAAAGACTTCTCTTTTTGGTTCTCTCGTAGTCATAACAATGTTCAAAGTCTTTCACACACCCAGAACGTGGTATCTTTGTCTAGTTTATGGTCAGGTAGAGTTGGTTTAACCGAATACACCTACGTATCCCTTGGAGTTTTCTACTCCTAGCTTAGTATTCCACTACTGCTTGGCCAACCTTTGCATCTTTGCGGGTGGGGAGGGGGGGGGGGGGATTCAGGTTAGAAGTGAGTAAGAAGAGAGTTGCATAAGAATTATGGTGGATACTTCTTCAAATCCAATTCATTTATCATCAAGTTTTTTTGTATCTAGTTTACCTAGAAGAGTGAAGCATGTTTTATCAAACAAAATAGAAAATCTTGTAGAAATCACCCATGTCGAAAATCGTGTGTGTGAAACTTCTTTAGCTTTGTTGAGTCCTTACAGTATCTATTCTCGTGACCGTTCTTAGACGAGAAGTATTAGGAGTGTATTATCTACTTGTAGACCTAGTGTAAAAGAAATCGTCCAAAGTTTCAAAATGGAACAATGTGGTCTTAGATCTACAACAGCAGAACAGTACGTAAAGCTAGAGAGTTGCATAAGACTTATGGATACTTCTTCAAATCCAATTCATTTATCATCAAGTTTGTTTTTATCTAGTTTACCTAGAAGAGTGAAGCGTGTTTTATCAAACAAAATAGAAAATCTTGTAGAAATCACCCATGTCGAAAATCGTGTGTGTGAAACTTCTTTACCTTTGTTGAGTCCTTACAGTATCTATTCTCGTGATCGTTCTTAGACGAGAAGTATTAGGAGTGTATTATCTATTAGTAGACCTAGTGTAAAAGAAATCATCCAAAGTTCCAAATAGAACAATGTGGTCTTAGATCTACAACAGCAGAACAGTACATAAAGCTAGAGAACCCTAAGGAGCTGATCACCTTATAGAGAGAGCACAACCATACACATCTACACTTTGGAGCTATACGACTTGTTCTTACTTTACATGGAAGAAAAGGTATTCCTACAATAGCCAGGATATCCCTTCTTGAAACAGCTTATACACAATACCAAAATGCTTTTATTGGTATCTTGCTTACAATGCTCAACAACGGAAGTGTCATCTTGACCATATCACCTGATTTCAACATCAGGTTGAATGATCCTACTTTGGCTGAACATCTTCAAGTTTAGATCTAGATCACTGGAGCAAATCAAGATCCGGAAGCCATCATGGCTACCTTACATCACCAGATGATATATCATCTACAAAATCATACCTTGGACATAAACTTTCCAAATTCTACTTCAGATGCCCTTTATATGGTTGTTGATCGTGCCAACAATCATATGACTATCATCCAAAATCTCGAAGCAGTTACCTTCGTAGAAGCTTGAAAAGTTCATGCTAACAAAATGGATTACCAACTACTAGAAGGTATTCCATGTGCCTTATTGACACTCTTTTCATACAATGACTCCTCTAATTCTGCATACACTGAGAGATGGCTCAGTCAAATCCATCTAAACACGGCCCAACAATGACACGTCTAGTCCATCTACATCAGGTTCTATCTTGATGATATAGCCCATAGAACCTCAAGATCAACCAGATCTATCATCAAGGGCAATAAGCCTTAAGATCCAGCCCGTATTTTCTCATACGGAAGGTAAAGATGGTCCTCCTATCCATTATTTCAAAGCTAATGAAGATTCAAATCTACATTAGTCATCATCGTGGACACTTTGTATGGAATGTCGACCCATCCAAGTGCGAACCCGATTGTGAAGTCTTCTCAATCCTGAGTCAAATAGGGATGATGATCCAAGATATTAAAGAAGAAGGAAGAAGAAATTAAAGCCCAAATCTCATTGTTTACCTTCTCGTGAGTATCACCCTCTTAGTGGTGATAAGGATAAAGATCCAAACAATCATAATGGTCTATCCATGATAGAAAGATCCAAGCTAAAGTCTCTTAGAGAGATGCTCCAGTCGTCTATGTTTAAGCCAGATCCGTGCAGATCTACTGGTGGATAGTGCAGATCCAGCAATTCCTAGTATGACTCTTACTCTTCAACCCTGTATGATGGCAGGTCTTTTCGAGGATGACTTTCCTTAACTTTCACGAAGTATTGATGAAACACAGCGGGTTGTCTTTAACCCTTACATCAGAGCGTCAAAAATTAATTCACAAGGAACATTTGCATCAAATCCAACTGATGAAGTTCTTAACTGACAGACATCAAACGCAATAGCATAGAACAAAGTTTTGAGAAGGATTGATTCCAAGCTGGATGGAATTAGTCAACAAAACATTACTACTCATAAGAAAGTCGATTCTGTTTTTGAACAAATTCAAACGATGTATCGGTCTTACAAAGCTCAGATTCAGCATCTTGATGCTGAACTCAGACAATACATCATGGGGCCAGAGTTCGACTTGAAAGTTCAAAAGATACAAGAGTTACAAGGGATTGTTCGACAAATGGAAGTTGATATGCATACAACTCAATCTAAGCAGATATATGGCTCATCTTCTTCAGAGTTCTCAACTCTTCAGCCATTATATCCGTCTCCCTCATATCAAAAGTATCCAGAAGAAGCTGACTATTCAAAGGTATTTAAATTCAACTACCCTTTGATTAGACAGTATATACATCCTCAGACAACTCATGAGAAAACTATTGAGAAGCCTCGATGATCAAAAGCAAAGTCTACATCTAATCGCGTGCATAAATCTCGAGTTTCTGATTCTATAAAGGTTGTAGAAGCGTCATCTTCATATACACCTTTTGAACTAACTGAACAGTGGAGAAAGCCTTTAAGGATAAATACTCTTCCAGAGTCTCCACCACCAGTACAATCTTCCACCTCATCTCTTGGGAAGGATAAAGCGAAATAGTCAGAGTACATAGCTACTTTAACTCCACAACCTCTTGCAGAAAATTCTGACTCTTCTACAGAATCAGAACACAATATTAATACCCTGAGTGGTACATCTGAAGTTTCTGCAACACCATCTGAGTGTTCAGAGTGTTGAGAAGAAAGTATCAATACCCATAATGGTATATCTGAAGTTTCTGCAACACCAATTAATTGTTCATCTGAACACATCTCATCAGAGTCATCATATGAACCAGTCTCTTCACCATCGACTGATTCTTCAGCTAACTTTGCTGATCTTTCAGAATTATCTAATGTTCTGATGACTATACCTCAATATACTGAAATTGAACCTAAAATCAGTGAAGTTGAATCCACAGGTACTGAACCCTTCAGACCTGAACCTGAACCTGAAGCTGCACCTTAAGCAACATCAATTATGATAGTTACACACTCGACAACTAAGCCTACTTTAGGACCTTGGTTTACATTCGATGATCTCCCACCTAAGAAATGGAGGGATCGAATACATGAATTTGGGGCTTGGATTGATCTACAAATGACTAGACCTAATCATCCTCTTCCGGATATTTTGTCTGAATTTACATCTAGATTTACTAGTACTTTGCGAGAATGGTGGCAAAGTATAAGTGAGTATCAACGACTTCAGTACATACAAGTATCAACTGCTGGAGCATTACGTGACATTATCCACAAAGAGTTTATGAGTGACTTCCAGTTGATTGATAAGCAAATCCGTCAAGAATATTTCAAGATGAAATGTTATTCTCTTGATAAATGTGATATTCAAAAGCATTACAAACGCATGACGGACAAGTATTATTTTCTGAATGGATGGAATGACGTTAATCTTCATTACATTTTTATCTCATCGCTTCCAGATGAAATACAGCCAGAACTACAAAGGACCATAACTTCTCTACAAAGAGAAATGTCTACTATCTCTCTTGGAGAAATCTATCAACTTGCTTTTGCGTCTCTTAACAAGTTATGTAATCGGCATACTTTGCTCAAGAATATCCTCAAAGGAGGTCCAATTCTGAAAAAGACTTGTAAACAACCTCATCTCTAGATCAAATTCAAAGATAAACAAACTTGCAAGTCAGCAAGAAAGCTCCTCAAGCTCAAGTCCATTATGAAAAGAGAAAGTTCCACAAGAAGACAAGAAGGCAGAAGCCTTGGAAGCAAAACTGCAAGAAGAAGAACATAGGCGAAAAGTATAGACGTATGCAGTTCTTCAAAAAGTCTTCACATCGAAATAAAACTCGATGTTTTATTTATGGAAAACCAGATCACAATGCAAATAAGTGTCCTCAAGTAACTAGGAAAGATTCCAAGTTCCTGGATAAACTTGAAAAACTCATGCCTATTTAGTCTCATGATCACATTGAAGATCTGATTGAGGAACAATCTTGTGAGGACAATGATACATAGTTTGCTGTCTCTATTTCAACAGATGAAGAAGAATCATCAACCTCATCTACTCCATTTGATGATGATTCACTATACATGTTACAGAAGACATGTATGAAGATTGATTGTAATCCAATTCAACAACTATACGTCCATATCCAGTTGTTTTAACAAGACAAATATGATCAGCCCATTAAAGCTATTGGATTTATGGATATAGGATCAAACCGTACGATCATGAAGCCCAATTTTCTATCAACAGAAGCATGGACTTCGTGTGATGAACATTTTCTAGCAGCTGATGGAAATAGTTTCAAGATTGGGTTGATAACTAGGAAACGGATTGGCATTTGTTTCTTTTCTCATTGTATAGTTTAGACTAAAGTACTTGGAAGCAATCTACCAGGCTGATATATCTTGATTGGAATAGATACGTACAGTAAAGCATCACCTCTATAGATCCTACCCACAGGCCTCAGGTATCGAAACCTTTTCAATCCATACACTGATATAAAAAATGTGTTTGAACTAACCTCAGTTCCAACACATTACACTGGACTTCGAGATAAATTGTTGAGCTACTGTCCAGAGTCTCATTCACAGTTTATTCATCCGTATCCTCTGTGGAAAAATGCTGACTTTTTCATAAGTGTACCTTTTAAGAAAAACAAGGATATTAATCCTACGAAAGACGCACATCTAGGGATGAACCCTGATGATTTAAAGCTAGCACAAGATGAGTATGTTGTATTGCTGCAACAAGGATTAATCGAGTCCACAAAGTCAGATTGGGCTTGTCAAGCGTTCTATGTCAACAAACGTTCAAAGCAAAGACGAGGAAAGAAACTTCTAATGAATGCATTCCTACAAGATGATAGGTTTCCTTTAACCAAAATCAGTACATAGGTACTATTTTTCAAGGAAGCTGTTATATTTTCAAAGTTTGATTTCAAAGCGGGATTTTGGCAATTGGGTATTCGCCCTGAAGAACGTTATAAGACTACATTCTAAATTCCCAATGCTCAGTACCAATGGACTGTTATGCTATTTGGACTTAAAGTCATTCTATCACTGTTTCAGAAATCGGTTTCCAAGATCTATGAGCCTATTCTCAACAGTGCATTAATTTACATCAATGACATCCTTTTGTTCTCACAGACTCATGAACAACACTAGGTCCTACTGGATAAATTTTTAGATCTTACTAAACAGTATGGGATTATGCTTTCAGCCTCAAAAAGCACTATTGGTACAACAGAAATTGGATTTATGGGTTTACAATTTAAGGATGGATTCTATCAGCCACGTCCACATATTGCTAAGGAATTATTACAATTTTCAGATGAACATCTCACTGTGAAACAAATTCAACAATTCCTTGGGATTGTCAATGACATCAGAGATTTCATACCACATGTGGCCACCTACACTTCATGCTTATCTAAGCTCTTAAACAAGAATCCACCATCATGGGGAAAAGAACAGACTACCGTTGACAAATATCTCAAGGAGATCTGTCAGAATCTTTCACCTTTGAAACTTTCTGATAAGAGATTATCTCTTTCTCAGACAGATGTCAGTCAGGCCAATGTAGATACCTCAGAGCTATCTACACTCATCCGACAACATCCACCATGGCCTCCAGATACTTTTTTGCACTATAAGTATCCCTCTCCTCTTTAGAAAAATCATAAAAAGATTTTCAATAATTCTTTTGTTTCTACTCAATTTTATAGAATGGCTAACTAGTTTTTCGCCCTCACAAAGAAGTCATTTCCTCCTTTGACTAGTCCTCCTACTAGTATTTCTGAAGTTACCTCACTTGCTTGTAGTAGTTTATTCTATTACTTGCATTTATTCTTGCATGAACGTAACTCCATTGGAAATCCTATTATGTTCAATTTCAAAGCACCATATTGTAATGTGAATCTTCTTCACGATCCTTTATCTGAAAACACATTATAGTACCTTTGGGCGTTATCTGCTTTATATGTCTGTGCTTTTACAATTCATCCTCTTCAACTGTATCAACATCTCTGTAATCCTGACAATGACAGTTCTTTACTGTTGATGTTCTTAGAATGGTTCCAACCTTTAGCCTAATGGAAGCATCAATATGCCATCATTATTCAACAACATCATCTCTAGATAGCTACAGCCAGACGGCAAACTACTCTGTGCTTCTTCATTGTATATCATCCTTACAGAGAAACTCATACTGGAGCTCTTTACACTGAACCCCGTGTCCAATTTTGGCATGCATCCTTACATTGGCCACGACATAAGGATAGTGTCTTAACCTCTTTAAGAAATTTGCTTAAAGAGCTTAATCATTTTCTGGATAATCCAGTATTGACTACATTTATTGGACCACATATTGGAGAATTCATGCCTGGTGAACCTGAAGCACCAAAAGTTAACATTCCTAGTTTCAATAGTCTTGAATATACAGATTCAGGAGAAGATGAAGAACTAAATGTCTCACAAACTGCAGGACCTTCCCAACCGTCTAACTCGGTTTTTCAAGATGCTCAGGATCCTAATGACAATATTGATAGCATTGACAAAGACAAGTTAGATCAATTCCTGCATGAGCTACACATGGTAGAGTTCAGTCCCAGCAAAAGGAAAAGATATAATCATGCTGATACTGATGACTCTAGTAATCTAGACTCTCCATCTAATCTCCAAAGTTGGCAATCACCTATTCACCATCAATAGTATCGTGGATACTTTATATCAAATTGAGACAAGGAAAAGACCTTACTTTACACCTGTAAAGTAGGTTCTACTTTTGAGACATCTACTAACATGATGAAAGATGGACGTACATCACCATCAACAATTGTTGAAGATTTCATCTTAGTATCTTCTTTTTCACCTTTTAGTCTTGTCTACTATTTCCTTTTAGACTTTTGTACCTAAACACTGTTTGCTTTAGGACTTTTGGTTAAAGTAGATTCCTTTTGATAAAGTTAGGTAAAAATAGTCCTTTACTTTTGTTAAAGTGTAATTATTATGTCTCTAGGTAGATTTACACTTCTACCCCTAACTTTGCCTATATAAGCAGGGTTTAGTTTCAGTTGTAATCAAGTAAGATAGATTGTCTCAAACTTGTTTGTACATCGTATTGGAAAATGAAGAATCCTTTCTTCACAAATCTTCTTTCTAGAATACTTCAAAAACATTGAATCATATGTCCTTCCAGTGTCAAAGATTATAGGATTAGTATGCTCTACACTCGTCTTATATAAGGATCTTATGTATCAGAAAATCTATTACAGTCTGAAACTGTTGCTTCTAAATTATTCGGCTGCTTTGAGTTAGAAGCATTAACGGAGAATGACGAGTAAGTGTATATGAGTGAAGTAAGGTTCCTCAGAGGCGTGAGCAGTAAGTCCCCTGTTAGTCGAAGGACAGGCATTGAGGGGTGTAAGTATCCGATAACTGAAACTACCTACGTTGTGATACATACTTCTAATTTGACTTTGGTTAGTTAATGAGTTGACCAGTTTGGTGGTTGAAAAAGGTGTAACTGTAAGGGTTAACCAGAAAAAGGTCATAGTTTTCCTATATGGCCGAGTGGTTAACCCTTACGGTTACACCCTTCTAAACCACCAAACTGGTCAACTCATTGGCTAACTAAAGTCGGATTGGAAGTATGTATCACAACGTAGGCAGTTTCAGTTATCGGAGACTTACATCCTTCAACGCCTGTCCTTCGGCTAACACGGGACTTACTACTCACGTCTCTTAAGAACCCTACTTCATTTACATACTCTTACTCGTTATTCCCCGTTAATGCTTCTTACTTAAGGCAGTGGAATAATTTAGAAGCAACAGTTCCAGACTGTCATAGATTTTATGATACACAAGATCTTTATACAAGGCGAGTGTAGAGCACACTCATCCTACTATCTTTGACACTGGAAGGACATATGATTCAAGATTTTTGAAGTATTCTAGAAGAGAAGATTTGTGAAGAAAGGATTCTTCATTTTCTAATAAGATGTACATACAAGTTTGAGACAATCTATCTTACTTGATTACAACTGAAACTAAACTCTACTTATGTAGGCAAAATTAGAGGTAGAAATGTAAATCTACAGACATAATAATTGCACACTATTTTACATAATCTTATCAAATGGAATCTATTTTAACCAAAAAATTTTAAAACAAACGATGCTTAGGTACAAAATTCTAAAAAGAAACAGGAGACAAGACTAAAAGGTAAAGTTCAGCAGTCGAGGTCCTGTTAAAAGGTGGTCCCCAGGGACATAACAACGAGAGATTCCAGTTTTGAAAAGTTGCACTTGCTGTGTCACATGTTCAAAACACTTATTGAGATGCCTAGAGCTGCGTCTGAAACTTTTTAAGCTGTACGTGTACGGAAAAGTTCTAAGTTGATGGAGTTCCTGACGTTATCATATAAGGGTTGAAGATAACTTATTGTAATTCATCAGTACTCTTTGCTAGTTGAGGAAAACTATCCTCTTCTGGTAATACCATCATGTAAGGCAGAGGAGTAGTAGTTGTAACAGGAATTGTTGACTTAACAGTTGTCAACATAGATCTGCATGATCCACATGGTACACTAGTTCTTTATCCTGGGTATTAAATTGGCTTTCAATGGATTCTTCATCACCGTGGTGAACTGTTGCTTCTCAGATAGATCCACTTC
>JANITW010000002.1:21055683-21068335 GCA_027564335.1 Erythroxylum williamsii | reverse complement strand
GTATTGAGAAAGATATCTATAATAGAGAACAAGAAATTAAAAGAAACTTTGGAGATAGTTGGATTGTAAAGATGACAATCAAGGGACTTAGTTTCGAAAGAAACTAAGTTGGAACTTGGGTATTGGGTAAGTGACAAGTGTCACTTAGGCTTTTATGCTCTTGCTAGAAGTAGTTTACTATTCTTTGAGAATTGACAGGTTAAGTCTTGTCCAAGTCCCTTCTTTATTATCATCTTTCTAAAACTTCTCTCTTTGAAACACAAAGTTTTCCATCAAAATATTTTCTAAGGGACCTATGTGTTTTCCTTTCTTTCACCAAACTTACTTTGCCATTTGTGTCCTCTGCCCTGAGAAAAATAATAAGCTGGCCATTGTACTCAGAGAAGTACATAAAAACGTGTGGAGTTTGGGGCTTGAAGAATTTGGAGTTTTCAGCAGGTAAGTGGTGGAGAAATCCCTTGAAGTTAGGGATTTATGAAATAAAGTTGATAAATTACTGTCATCTGCATGAAAAATATACTTCATGTGTTTGTTCATAAATACTGGGTAGTTGGGGAGAAATAAATTCAGTTATAATGTTAAATTAGTTTTTTAGAAAACTTTTGGTGTTTTGGTGACGTAAAGTATTTAAAGTTAGAAAATCTGGAAAATTTCTCACTGAATATGTTTCAATCTTTTAGCCATAACGATTTCTGTGGTTGTCGAAATGAGATAATTCTTGATTCGGAGTAAACTAGGAATATATGGCTACAATTCGTATGAAGACATCAAATTCCATTTCTGTCTCTAAGAGTTTCAAAAGTTGTCACAAAGTTGAGAACTGGGTGTAGGACATTGAGAGTTGAGCAAAAATTCGTGTTCCAATTTCGAGAAGAAATCTGGACCTAATTTATTTAGATTCTAGCAAAGCTTCCTTCTGAAAAGTTGTAGATATTTCTTTTAGCTTTCCAACGGTATATAGTATGAAAAATTTAGATATCGGAGTCAAAAGTTATGATCTTTATAAGTAGATACATTCTGGACGCAAAAAGCAGACGCAAAAAAAGCAGACGCAAAAAGCAGACGCAAAAAGCATATGCAAAAAGCAGACGCAAAAAGCAGACGATAGAAATGAGACGATAGAACTAAGATGAAAGCAAAAACAGACTTGACTCTTTTGGTTATAACTTCTTCTCTAGACCTCCAAATGACCTGATTTTTGAAGCATTAGATTCCTAATTTATGGTTTTTTCTATTAAATTGAAAATGATTGATTGAATCAAAGTAAGGGTATTGATGGAAAGAGCATGAACTGGATATTTTACTGAACATATTTCAGTATTTTGATGATATCTTGGTCTGTAGGATTCCAATTGAGGTGATTCTTGATTTTTAGTAAACTAGAGTAATAGGGATACAAATCATATGAAGAATATGAATCTTGATCCATTCTCTAAGGTGTTAAATTGCTGGATGGAAATTTGGTATAGTACACGATTTTGGAGAGGAACAATCCGAAAATGTTTGAGGCATATCTTCCAAATTATTGAACCAAATTGAGTGATTTTGGTGTCAATAGAAAGATAAAAGATAGAGGAACACTTTTCTAAAAGTGAGTGGGTTCAAATTTCACAAGTTTTGCCTTCTTATTGAATGTGGAAAGTAAACCTGAAAGGGGTGTTTCAGAAAGTCTGAAGGTAAGTCAGTGAGTAATGAACTGCGTTTTCAGTGGTTCTAATGAGGCATAAACCTAAGTGTTAGTTTTACTTAATGAGCTGTGGTATGGGGATAGCGTTGAGAAGAATTTTTGGAGTGATACCCGAGATTATCATGAACATGCATTGTACAAAAATTCATTTCATACATGTGCATTATTGAATACTTTTAATGGCGCAAATTGTGATATTGTGTATACTATTTGTTATAGAGGAGCAACTGGAACGTCAACTTCCAGACGTTGCCAGATCTTCTAGGCATTAACTTCGGGAGCAACCAGTGAGTAACCTAAATGGTTTCTCTCAATTATTGATTGCTTATGATTTGTGGTGGATAATGGTGACACTGTGATTGCTTGTGACTGTGGATTCCGAACATAAAGTCCGATGACTGTGTATTGGGGAGTTGTATTATAGAAGTGCTACTTATATGTGAATTGGAGACCTAAGTGTCTATGATGTGATTAATTATGACATATGTGATTGAATGTGAAATATGCTGATTGATTTTGGCATATGCATTTCATTCATGAATGCATAATCAGATAAAGACAGTTGTGAACGAAGCAGCCAACGATTAGAGCTTAAAGCTCAACGAATGTATTTGAGCCTCGAGCTCAACAGTGATTTAGAGCCTCAGGCTCAATATTTAATGGGCTCTATATGGAACAGTTCAGGCGCTCGGTCACAACACCGTAATAATTGGAAAAGTGTCACATGAGCATTTCATATGTATTTGATTAAATATGCTTGATTGAGTGAAAGGCAGAATGCCTTATACTCATGTGAAAACAAAGGTGTTGCTTATGTGAAAAATGTGTGACTTATGATCGATGGAAAATTGTGCTATGTTTAATGTGTTGTATGAATTGAGTGAAACATCGATGATGGTTACCTCATTGAGTTCGCAAAACTCACCAAAATTGCAATGTTGTCTTTTCAGGGTTGAGAGTAGACTCCTAGGTTCAGAGGGACTTTTCCAGCCGTGTAGATTGTTTTGGCGAGAGAAGTCATGGCTCACAGGTCAGTCAGCTGGGATTTTCGGGATGACCTAGATAAATCTGTTGTTTTCCTTTTTCATGTAGCACTTTGTACTAGGTTTTTAGATCGATGTACAGACTGTACGGGATGATAGACGTGTAAACCGTTTGATTTTGATGAAATGAAATTAGGAAAAAGTTTGTTTAAAAAAGATTGTGATTTTTATATTGATGTTTTATTATGATGCCATTCGAAGTGATTGTAGTGATCGTTCGTAGCTCACCTTTATCATAGGATATGTACCAAATTGACCTCCAAGAGTCCTGGTGTGTACCCTGCGGTAAGGGGGCGCTACATTTGGGTGGTATCAGAGCATGGTTTGGCATCTGTTGGGACATATAGACTGTCTAGGCATGAATTATGTCGAGGAATGCAAAAATTGATCGAACTTATTGTTTGTTATAGGTCATCAGTTCTAGGTGATCAAGTTGATCAACCAGTTGACCAAGGATCAATCGGGGCTAGTAGGGAGTCCTCGATGCCTCGATTTGAGGAGTTACCTTCTAGAGTTCCCGAGAGACGGGAGAGGAGTTATGATAAGCTGCGTAAGTAGGGAGCTGTTGACTTTTATGGCAGCACAGACCTTGCTGAGTCTGAGGGATGGCTTAAGAGGACTGAGAGAGTCTTCGATCAGATGAACTGCGAGCCTAATGAGAGGTTCGATTATGCAGTATCTCTCCTGCAGGGCTCAGCTTATCGGTGGTGGAAGATTGTCCCGGGCAGTACCACTAGGCCTTGCCTATTAAAGTGAGAGGATTTTCTGAGGGCTTTCAAGGATAACTACATGCCTAAGATTTATTTAGATATGAAGATGTAGGAGTTTCTGGAATTGAAGCAGGGCAGGATGTCGGTGGTCAATTATGAGGTGAGATTTAATGAACTAATGGGTTATGCTACTGCTTTGATTCCTACTGAAGCAGATAAGTGTCAGAGGTTTGAGAATGGGTTGAATATGGAGATCAGAACCAGATTGGCAGGATCAGATATCGGTACTTTTATTGAGTTGAGAGCAGCTGTAGTGAGAATTGAACAGCTAATGGGGGAGAGACAGGCTGAGACTAGACAGAAATCCAGAGGGAAGAGACCTAGTGACAGTCAAGGCAATTATGGTAGAAGTTTCAGTAAGCGCCAGAGCAGAGCCTTCAGATCATCAGGTGGATCCAGGCAGTCCGAATTTGGGCAGAGATGTAGGTATTCACAGACTGGCAGTGGCAGTGGCAGTGGAAGGGGTACAGGACAGACTCAGTTTCCAGTTTCTGAGCATTGTGAAAAGAGGCGTGGTGGTGAGTGTTGGCGATTGACTGGAGCTTGCCTCAAATGCGGCTCCATGGACCACTAGATCAAAGATTGCCCGGCTACTTTGGGAGCTCATTCTGCTATCAGTGGACGATTTGGGAGTAACACTACAGTTCAGCAGAGTCGTGGTGGTGGATCTGGACAGAGTGGTCGAGGTAGAGGTAGAGATAGAGCTGAGGGTTCAATTGTGAGGACTGAGGGGCGGGGCAGCCGACCACAGTCCCAGGCTAGGGTCTATGCCATGACCAGGTAGGAGGCCTAAGACTCAATAGATGTGGTAGCAGGTGCGCTTCTTATTTCTAATTTTGAAGCATATGCACTGCTAGATCCAGGATCCATACACTCCTTTATCACACCACATTTGGCATGTAGACTGCATTGTGATAGGGAGCTACTACTTTCCTAACATCTCATTCATCTTCTTTGTACTTTCAGTAAAACTAACTAGATCAGATGAAAGATTCTTAATCCTAAGCTTCAGCTGATTGATCTCTTCAGATCTATCTACAACTTTCTTTTTCTTACTTTGTCTACTTGCTTTTTCAAGCAGGTATTCTCTCTTTCTATTTCCTCTGTATGTCTCAGATTTTCTACATACTTTTTCTACAACAGTTTGTACTATTTTAGAATAGCATGAGAATCTTCTAGTAGTTCATAATATGCATCATGCAAATCATCATATTTAGAAGTTACCTCCTCATCACTTTCCTCTTCGACTACTAGGCATATATTTGCATGTTCTGAAGTCTTGGAGCTTGTATCTAATTTGAATGAATCTAGATCCTCCCAAGTTGCCATCATGCTTTTCTTGCCTTCTTTACTCTTCTTTGACTTCTTCTTCAATGTTGGACACTCGGCCTTGTAATGTCCTGGTTTGTTGCACTCGTAGCATATGATGGATGTCTTCTCTATCTTTCCATCATGTTTGCTGTTCTTTTTGAGAAATTGGTTTCCTTTGGACTTCTTCTTCCACATCTGTCTGATCTTTCTGAAAATAAAAGACAACTCGTCATCTTCATCACTTGTCTCCTGTTCTGACTCACTGGAATCATCATTCTTTGATTCTTCAATCTTTAGTGCTTTTGATGAATTCCTTTTCCTTCAAGTCTTGTGGTTCTTTTGTCCGGCCTTCAGTGCTATCGACTTGTCCAGTTTGGGCTTGTCTTCAGCATCAAACTCAACTTCATGTATTTTCATGATCCAAGCAGTTCGTCAAGTTTTAACACGCTTAAATCCTTGACTTCCTGTACAGTAGTAACCTTTGGTCTCCACCTCCTTGGTAGACTCCTTAGGATCTTACGAGCATGGTCTTGATTGTCGTAAGTTCTTTAAAAAGTTTTTAGTCCATTGACAATTTTTTGAAATCTTCCAAACATTTGATCAATAGATTCTTCATCTTTCATCTTGAAGAGCTAGTACGGGTGCATAAAAATACTTATCTTGGATTCTTTGACTTAGTTTGTACCTTCATGTGCGATGGATAGCGTATCCCACATCTCCTTTGCAGTATCGCATTCATGGACTTTGTTGTACTCACTTCTGCTTAGGACACAACTCAAAAAGAACTTTTTTTTAGAGTTCAGTTGAAATCTCGCCTTTTGATAAGCCATCCATCTAATTCATGGAATAAGATTTCCTTCATCATCAGTTGGTGTGTATGGTCCATTCTCTATCACGTCCCAAAGGTCAATATGAGTAGATTTGATAAACAACCGCATCCTATCTTTCCAGTAGTGATAGTCTTCTCCGTTGAACGCCGGAGGTCTAGTGACTGAGGCACTTTCTGTAATGTATGTAAGAGAGATAAGAGAGATAAGGATAGAGAGTTGTAGACAAAACAATTTTTATACTGGTTCATCCCAAACCGTGGGCTACGTCCAGTTCTCAGATGTCTTTCTGAGATTTCGCTATCTCTCAACAATTTTACAAGTATTCTTTTTCTCTGAGCCTGTTCAGGTCTCTTTATAGTCAGTATTCTTTTACTCTTAGCCTCTGCAGGCTATCTGTACTACTTTCGTACAGAAAGATTTTTCGAGCTTTGTTACAGTAAGATAGCTCTAGAAAAATCGCACAAAAATTTTTCTTAAGTAAGCTTTTGTAACGTTCATATGTGTAACTATGCAATCTTCGACTTCGACTTATATTTATAGTCTTCGTCTGCAACTGCTTTTTGATTCTTGCTTCTTGCTTCTTTAATCTTGTTTCTTGAAAAAAGCGGTTATTCAGTTGAGTTCTGTAACTAACTCAAACTGATTCTTGATTCTGAAGCGATTCGATTCCGTATGCTTTTCATCATCTGCTTTTGCTTCCATTTGCTTTTGCTTTCATCTGCTTTTGCTTCCGTCTATTTTTCATTCTTTCGTCTGCTTTTCAACTTCCGTCTGTTTTTCTCCTTTCGTCTACTTTTCAGCTTCCTTCTGTTTTTCATTCTTTCGTCTGCTTTTCAGCTTTCGTCTGCTTTTCAGCTTCTGTCTGTTTTTCTCTTTTCGTCTGCTTTTCATTCTTTCGTCTGTTTTTCATTATTTCATTATTTGTACTTCATCAAAATCATTTATGTAAAGTCATTTTGACTTAACAGTATAACTTAACACAAATAACTTGATTTAATCTCTTGATTCAAATTAAGTATGCATAACAAGTATCATAAAGTAGTAAATATTGAATTCAATAAGGAAAAAATTACACAAAACAATCAGGAATAAACCCTCAAAGAGATGTGGCAATCTATAATCATGTTCAAAACACAACTATTTAGATTTAGCATACAAGGCAATGAAATAGAGTAAAGATGAGCGAATGAAATCAGCTTGAAGCCTTAATTGAGAAAACTTGGAAAGTTAGAGTTGATTTTGATGATTCCACTTTTAATCTTCTTCTTTGGGATGTATGGCCTCTTTTGTGTTTTTCTTTTCTCTTTTAATGTCTCTCACAATTTTCAAGTCTTCATAATATTCTTTTATAGCAAAAACTAGGTTTTTTCGAATATACACGACCACTTATATGGCCACATAGGTGGCTGTGTATCTTTAAAAACCTTTCAATCACAATTTTACAAGGGCACAGAAGCTTACATAGGAAAATACACAGGCGTGTATCTTCATATGGCCATAAATAGCATCTTTGAAGCTCTATATGGTTACAGTGACTTACATGGTCATTATACACAACCGTGTAAGTCTAAAGTTTCTTTAATTCTTCCATTTTATGCCACGATTTTACCCAAATTCTTCTCTTCTTAGTCTATGAAGAAAATCATCACCTAGAAACACACACATTTGAAGTAGAATGGAACCATAAATACCATAAGATTCTCAAATAACAATCAAAACACATTAATTATAAGAGTATAAATATAGTTAATTATTCATTTATCAAGTTCTCCCAACTACTTCCTAATGCTCCTTTTTTGGACATCTTGCTTCTTTTATAAACAATTACTTCAATGCCTTTTAAGTTATTTTCTCCCTACACTTGTGGTGAGTTAGTCACTATCTCCATCATCTTTAATGAGGAGAAGTAGCTTCACTAGTGGCTAGCACAGCCACTAACGGCAACGCATCACTCAGATAAATAGCCATACATAATTACACATACATAAACCAGATTTTAATATAGGGGACACACATTTGAGTGTAACAAACACAACCCAGATCTAAAAACAATGCATACATAAACCAAAAACTCACAACCTAGCCAAGGACACGTACAATTTTAATCTTCAAACACATGAAATATGTGAGAGGGATATTATGTTTCCAAAAACAATTAACATATTAAAAAAATAATTCAAGATAATTACAAAAATGGAGTAGAATATGTATGAGGCATGTTAATTATGTTCTAGAAAGCTTAAACATGAACATGGGAGGCTTGGTTATCATAAAAAAAAAAGGGGTAAAAGATGTGTGAGGCATGTTAATTATGTTCCATAAAGCTTAACACGAACGTGGGAAGCTTGGATTTTAGAAAACTAAAAAAAAATAATTATTTTTAATTTTTAGAAAATTAAACCTAATTGATAGTTTTAAGCCTTAATGTTATGAAACAAATAACAATCAAGAAAATTTAATCAAATTATAGAATTAAAATTCAACTTTAACACCATTTTTCGGAAATTAAGGCATGGTTTGATCCCATATGTATCAGAATAATTATGAAACCTTTTATTTTAACTTTTTAGAAACCAAGATTACTTAATTATATAAAATGATTAACACATAAATCATAATTAAGTATGAATCTTAATTTGTTTCTTATTTCGAAGCTTAATCGTATTCTTATGGTACACCTCAAACCAACATATTGAGAGAATTCTACAATTACTACAAAGAGGGTTAGGTAAGGAGTGTTAGATCCCTTAGACTTTAAGCACATTTATAATAGGTTTTGGACTTTTTAGTAATTTAATTGCAATTATCTTATACTTTCAATTAAACTCTAATTATAATTACAAATAATTATAATTAAATATTAATTATGGTCAATATGATCCAATATCTTACATTGATCTTTATTTATTAAATACCTCATATTTAATCATAAAGTTTCTCAAACTTTACAATCAAGACTAACTAGATTAAAATATCTTTTTTTCAACCCTCTTTTTATTTGACTTATTAGGTTCCCAAATATATTAGCAGTGGATATAAAGTATAACTCTATATCATATTTAACAATAGATAAATCAAACTCTAATAATTTAGCTTAATTCTCTAATTAAATAATTTATCTACACAAATCAAGATTCACATCTAGAAACATATCATGATCATCTAAATATTAAGTAATGTAAAAGTAGTTTTGATTAACCTTTCCATGCATAATTTTTTGTATAATTCAATCATTTCATCATATAGTGTTCTGATTAAATATAAAGTATGGAATTAATATCTACTCTATTTGAGCCTAATCATATCAACTTTCCACCATTAATAATTAAGTCAATTAATAACATTTGAAAACTTTTTTCAAAGTTTCATTCTACCTTGATGAAGGATTTCGTAAATTAGTATTAATCGAGAGCAATGGAACATTCTTCTTAATCACTTTAGGGTAACAAATCATAAATTGATCATTTAACTACCTCTATATAATTCATTTTATATCCAATAACTACTGATTGAGCTATTTTTAACTAAAATATGTCATAAGTATTATCAAAACATAATAATATATATATATGAGATAACTTTGGAGATCTCAAGTCAAAAGATTACTTATATAATTATTACAGGGAGAATTTTCAGAGACACAACAGAAGTATGATATAGGGTCAGTTTAGTGAAATTTTTTTTTCCAATAAATACCCACACTCTTGTTTAAGAATTTGCATACTTTAGTATATGAGATCAACTATTTCTTTCATAAGGAAAACATAATGTATGCTAGTCTTTTATGTTCTATTAATGTCTAGTCTTAACAAAACAATGAGTAGAAACAATTTAGGGATAATACATCAGTGGTGTCCCGTCTCTTAAACCATTGAAAGATCTAAAATGTTAGACTATTGAGTCACATATCTAATATGTGTTTAATTGTTGATATATTTAATTGTTTATACTTAGCGATTAATGATACAAAAATGCTTAAGATACTCACTTTAATTCATATTTGATTTTAGGTACAATTTAGAAGCAAATAAATTAAAGTGACTCGGAAGCATTGCATTTAGGCCATTTTCTGAAGATTTATTTTTGCTTGTCTTCACGGATCAAGAAAAAGAAAAAAATAACAACAAGAAGAAGACAAGAAAAATCAAAATACAAAGAATGGTTAAACAATGGTTAATTTCATTTCATAAACTTTACACACATTCTCTGTGGGATCGACCTAGACTTGCCACTGCTATAGTAGTATTTTAGTTATTTTATTTTGACTAGTGTAACGACGCGCGGTCAATGACATCATATAAAATGAATTTAGTATATTTCTGATATGATTTTATGATTGTATTCGTATGCATGGTATTAGTATTCACACATGAATTATGATTTAGACAAATTGCACTCAATTGATATATTTTGGGGTATGAAATTAAAATGAATGAATATGTATTTCCATTGTCTTCTACTTTGGATTACCAATGATAATAATTGATGGACTATAATTGGTAACTTGGAATTTATTATTATAATTGAGAAATTGATGAATTAAAATGTACATTTAGTCTAAGTAAAATGTCAAGTGGTAAGAAAAGTTGATACATGAAAAATTCAGATGACAAAGCCTATAAAATGAGTGAAATTTGGCATACATAATTGAGTGATATTTGGCATAGAGATTAATTGAAAAATGGCATTGGTCATTGAGTGACAAATGGATTAGTAATTAGGTGACATTTAGCAGCTTATGGAGTGGATAAATGACTTACATGCTTAGGGTTAAGGTGACACCTAGCACCTAATGTGTCAAGTTTCTGCAAGAGTAGTTCAGGTTTATTCATTTTTCTCTTTTCCATTATCTCACCACCGAAACCCTCATAAATTCTGCATCTTGATTCCATTTCATTCATATTCACTCAAGATCCACACAAAAATCTACTCAAAGATAGCCATAATCTACTCAAAGATAGCTGTCATCTTTTTTCTTTGCTGAAAATTAACCTATTGATACCTTGAATTGGTGATGATTTTGCAAGCATGGATATCTAGATTAACTTGATGAATTGAACTGGAATTTGAGTTAGACAAGTAAGCAAAAGATTCTTCTTTATGGAACGTTATAATAGAGAGTTTATGATGACTGAATTGGGATGGATTGTATATGATATTGTTGATGAATTGTGCTGGAAATTGATACATGAACTTGGATACTTTTTTGTCTTGTTATTGTTGTATAAAAACCATAGGTTATATAGATTGTTTTATCGATGAATTAGATTGAATTTTGAAGTGCAATAAAGGTGAATTTATGCTAAAGAAAAAGTGCTAGTGTAGTGTTTTTGAAATGGGACAAAATGATTTTGATTAAATATGATTGTGAATGAAATGATCAAAATGAAGATTTAAAATGCTTTTGATTTGAAATGATTAAAATATGTAATGAGCTGATATTTGATGCCTTAAAAATTTGGAAATGTGATCGTCTTAACATGCCCTTTTGTAGAGTATGTTCCCAAATATCCTTCCGTATGTTGGGCACGTGCTTTAATCTGTGGGAAAATTGAGATAGGATATGATCCTGACCACAGCAGAATAATTACAAAATTGTTTTGTATTTTGATTTCTCGAACATCAAGATCATTTTAATTCTATCAAACGACTAAACCAAATCATGAATCTTAATTTGTACCTTATTATAAAGCTTAATACTTTTCATTTCATATCTCACGAAATATTTTTGAAACTAATCCATCTTAACCACTATAGTCGTACAAGTATTCGACCTCTAACGGTATCCACAAAACAAGTTGGGAGAACTCTATAACTCTTATAGAGAGGATTAACCAAGAAGTGCTAGCTTCATTAGAGCTTAAGCCTATTTATAATATGTTTTGGACGTTTTAGTAATATAATTGAAATTAAATTTTAATTTCAATCAAACTTTAATTAGAATTATAAATCATTCTAATTAAATACCAACTATGCCCAAATAAGATTCAATATATCTCATATTGATCCTAATTAGAATTAAAATTTATAATCATTGTTAATATATTTGGGAACCTAATTAGTCACATATGAAGAACAGGTTGAAGAGAGCACAAATATTTTAATCAAGTTAGACTTGATTGTAAAGTTTAAGAAATTTTATGATTAAATATAAAATATTTAATTAAAATTAGATCAATTAAAACTATTTTAACTTATGTTTAATTCTTTAATTAAATAGTTTATAATCATAGATCAAGATTGGTGTCTAGTAACGCATCATGACGACTCAAATATTTAGTAATGTCAAAGTGGTTTTTTTTAACCTTTTGATGCATGATTTTTTCATATAATCTAGTCCTTTCATCATACAATGTTCCAATTAGACAAATCATTAAATTAATGTCTACTCCTTTTTAGTTTAATTATATTAGTTCTTTGCCACTAGATATTGATTAAAATAATGGCATTTATAAAATAGTTAAAAAACATCATTCCACCTTGATTGAGGATTTCCCGAATCAATATTAATCTAAAACAATGGAACATTCTCCCTACTTACTTTAAGGTAATGAATTCTATCTTGATCACACAATTACCTTCATATAGTTCATGCTACATCTAATGACTACCAATTGAACTATATATGATTATAATAGGTCAGAAGTAGTACCAAAACATAGCAATTCATATACAAGATAACTTTAGAGACCCTAAGTCAAAGGGTCACTTATATAATCACCATAATGAGAATTTTCACAGAAATATAAGAAATGTTTTATACGGATTTCTCATATTGGGTTAGTTCAATGAATTTGTTCTCATACAAGCACCCATTTATTTGTTTAAATATCTATATACTTTAGCCTATGAGATTGAATACTTCCTTTATAAGGAAAAACAAAACGTGTGCTAGTGATTTTGTGCTCTATTAATGTCCAATCTTAATAGAACAATGACTGGGAACAATTTACGAATAATACATAAATCTAATATGAATCTTGTAATTATAATCTCATTAAAATTTCATTT
>JANITW010000002.1:20980467-20996059 GCA_027564335.1 Erythroxylum williamsii | reverse complement strand
AGTTTGTTTAAACTCTTTGGTATTGTAATGACATGAAGAATTGAAGTTTCTTTTGTGTGTGAGTATGTTTAGCTTGTTGTTAGATTTGAATGTATGTGTTTTTTTAAAAATGTTTGTGAAATTTTAGATTTTGAGTGTTTCGTTGCAGTGAATCTTTCTAAAGGTGTCTTCGCCACGGCGAATTTCCCTCTACTGCCATGCCAAGATTTCTTTTAAATGCAACACTTTCCATTTTTCTTTCACACCACTGTCTCGCGACTGTCCTGAATGGTCTTCTCGAAATTCGTCTCAAGACTCAGGTCAAGTATCAATTGTTATCCGAATCGATTGTTGGGCTCCGAAAATAGGATGCAACACGCAATGTAAAAGAAGGTAAAAAAAGCAAAGTGTGCTTGAAATAGGTTGATTGTTTTCTCTATAGATTGATTTTTGTTGTATTGTGAATGTGTTGGTTTGAGAATTGTTTATTGTGTCAGTTATTCCTTGTCCTCATGGTGTTGGTAATTTATTATCCTTTGATCCTTAAGCAATTTTTGCTATAACTGACCACTTCACTAGTTTTAGCTAACTACTTGCTACTATCTCTTTACCTTCCTAACTTCTGACCCACTCAACCATGTTTTTGTTAACTACCTTTCACTATTTTTTCAAATTCCATATTCTAGACTTCCACAAATTCAACATATGTCTTCACACTTTCCTATTTTTTTAAATTTCCCATGAATTCTTTAGGTAAACATTTATTTGAATTTCATTTCTAGACTAACTCCATTTAATTAAATGGCTTCTTGGACCAAATTGGTTAGATTTATTCTTAAGATATCAACAAATTTGTCTTGTACTTGATTGCTATACATTCTATGTTCTTCTGCTTTGATTAGGTCTCACTTTCTCTACTTAAAATAATTAATTGTAAATTATAAATTTTATTTTTTAAACTTCTTACTTGTACTAATTCATTATGCTTATATTCATAACTAGAAATACTTTAATATTTTTAGTGTCTTTTGTATTAAAGTATATTATGTTGTATATTTTTGTTATATGTCTTTTAAGATATCGAATGGCTTCTTTGATAATCTAAAATAAGCATGTATAAAATAATTTTTAAGAGTAAAGTATATTCTAAATATAAAATTTTACTTAATTATATAATACTAAAAATATATAATTATTAATAATTTAAATTTTGTTACAAATATAACCTAGGATTTAACTTGTGTTGATAGTCTTGGTTACTTAAAAGCATCATATAAATTTGAATTATTTATGTTAGTATACAAGAAAAATTATAGTAAAAATATATATTTTTAATAAAAATAGATTGATCACTTTTTAAAGAGTAATTGTTATTAATAAGAATTTTTATCACTAAAAGAAACTCTAAAATCTTATAATTTTATTTTGTAAACAAATTAAGATGTAAGCTAATATTAAAAGACTTATATGAACTGTAAAAAAACTAATAGTTACTATAATTATAATAAATTAAAATTTACAGGTTTCTTGTATTTTTTATTATAATAGGATTGAATAAAATTCATAAGTTAAAATATAATTTTTTCTACCTCTATCTTTTGGTAAAGTATAATAAAAGTTACTTAATCTATAGTTTTATGTTATTAAATAGAAATATAAAATTATATTGACATTGTGAATGTTGTTAGCATTGATTCATTAAATATAGGATAAAATGTTCAAATTGAATTTTATGTTTTCGAAATAAACTCTAATATTTCATAATATTATATTCAAATTTTAACATAAATTTTTTGTCAATTATAGATTAAAAAATATATATGATATTTTGTGAACCACTTCTATAAGTGAGACCAAAAAATAAAAGATTAAAATTCCTTTTCTCTCTCTTACTTTCCTCTATATTGCTATTTGTAAAATTTGAGCACAAATTTGTCAGTATGTACAAGGCCATTTATCCTTAGAGAATGGATGAAATTAGTATCAGATACACCTTAAAGGTTAATGTTAAACCCCTATTAGTTTAATCATGTAAGCATTGGTGAGTCTTAACTAATGTTTGAAACTCAGGATAACATAATAAGGCAAAAACTTGCAAATAAACAAGGAAAATAGGTATTATCAATTAGATGGAATTTGTTGGTACACATTGGTGGAAATGTTTGATGAGATGTAAGATTTGGATTTAAGATTAAAAGAAAGCTTGAGATGGACCTTGAGTTGAAGGTTAGCTAGATTACGTGCATGAGGGAGAGATGTGAGAACCTTAAGGACTTAATGTTGACTCAAATAGATGGACCATGACTAATGGACTTGACATGGGTAAGCATTAGACCATACCAGTGTGCTATAAAAGGTTTTGAGCTTAGATGACTCATAATCAATGGATAGAGATCAAGGAGAGATCTTAGATGACATGGCAGATAAGATCATGGTAGATATGCATCAACCCTAAAAAGTAAAGATCGTGTGGAAAGATCATTCGAAGATAGTATAGTTCTTTATATATATGAATGTATCATTCTTAGTTAAATGTAATCTATTACTTGTTAGTTTTGATGTAGCTAAATCCTATTAGATTGAGACTTATTTAGATGAGGGTGTCATTCAATTGGTTAGTTGATATAATTTGATAAAGATAGAGGTGATATAATTAGTTCTGTTTAATTAGGATTCTGAATTGTAAAGTCAGAGGTGTCTATAAATAGTTTATTTGAGTCTTACTCCTAGAGAACAAAGATGAGGGGAAGGGAACACATTGAGAGAGAGAGCATTCCTTTTTATACTTTTGAGGAAGTAATAAAGGTCAATTTTTGTCATAGATCTTGTGTGTTTATTATTGCCTATGATTGTTTAATACTTTCGTAGTATTCTTACTCGAGTCTGAGAGCTAAAAAATTTTAGCGTCATAAGCTGAGAATAAGGTTTTGTTGGTCAATGATCATATGAAAGCCTGAATTCTGCTTGAGCAGACCTATGTGAGATTGCTATATGAAGGAGTAGACGTGACTTTGGTAAGTTTGATGCATAAGAAAAACTTTATAGCAATAGATATTAGAGCCAAAATATTGATATGGTAGGAGGCAATAATTTGACAAAGCGTGTCAATAGATTGGAAACACTCAGACGACCAAATCCTCAAGGGAAGGAAGAAGTCACTTTTTACTCATCTCAATTTGGGATTTTGGAGACACAAATCCAACAATTGCAACATCAAATAGTTGGCTTCAAGAAAACACAAGAGGATTTTAGATTAGAGATCAAAATCTTAAGGCGTATCGTTGTAACACAGGATGTTTGGCTGACCAAAAGCACTTTGGTGAAGATGTAAGAGATTTAAGTTTTTTTATGACAATTGGAGTACCAAGGAGCGCAAAAATTTCTTGTAAGATATAAAGTAATACTTTGTAGCAACAAAGGTGTCCGATTCGAAGAAAGTATTAATTACAACTATGTATATGGTGAAGGATGAAAATTTGTGATGGAGAACGAGAACCTCTAACAACGTCAGTACTAGTAGACCTCCCATTAACACTTAGGATAAGATGAAGAAGAAGCTAACGGACCAAGTCTTCCCAAACAACATTTCACGGCTTACAAGGGAAACTTTGAAGAGGTTAAAACAAGACAAATATGTGCAAAAGTAGCTGAGAAAATTTATATCTTTAATGTTGGACGTGTAAAACATGTTTGAAGAAGGCAAGTTGTTCAATTTCATAAGCATCTTGCAAGTTTGGGAATAAATGGAGCTTTGGAGGCAAAACATGAAAGACCTCCCAAGTTTGATAGTGGTCGCGAATGATGCCTTTATGGATCTCCAAATGCCACCACAATTCGAAATAGCAGTGAGGGCAAGAAGAAAGTTAGAATACGAAATGGCTTAGGGAAAGAGGAGTAGGAGTTATATGAATCTTCTCAAAACAAGTTTAAGAAACAGACAAAACAAGATATTGCTTATTTCATTTGTGAAGGGTCACATTTTGCTTGTGAATGCCCAAAACAAAAGGTGGATAAGGAACAAATAAATTTCATAGTTTCAAATAATTAAAGAGAAGGAGAGGATGACTAGACAGAAGAAGTTTTCCTTAATAATTATGCTTTGTTAGGAACAATGAGCCTTGTAAAGGAGCATTTGAACAAAATAAATGATAAATTCAATGAGGAGAGAATTTGGTACATTGGAGATATGCTAATGACTAAGGAAGTATTAAACTGGACTAGTATGCTAGCTGGATCATATGTATAAAGGAGACATGTGAGAGCTCTAAAGACTTAATGTTTGCTTAATAAACAAACTATAACTAATAGACTTGACATGGGTAAGTATTAAACTGGACTAGTATGCTATGAAAGGTTTTGAGGTTAGAGGAATCATCATCAATAGATAGAGATCAAGGGGAGGTCTTGGATGATGTGGTGAATAAGATAATAGTGGATATACATCAAATCTAAAAGATAAATATCATATGGGAAGATCATTTGAAGATAGTAGAGTTCTTCATATATATGGATGTATCATTCTTAGTTGAATATAATCTCTTATCTTATTAGTTTTGAGGTAGCTATTAAAAGTATGTCATTATTTTGTCCATTATCCTTTAGTTTCTTAGAAGCAATGGCTAACGCCCACATCACAATAATTTTCCCTTATGAGGTAAGGTTTATGTCCCCCTCATAAATATACTAAATTTTATAATTAATGAAAAAGGGTAGTCATCCTATCCAGGGTACCGGCCCTAGGTCAAAAAATTTGAAATAAAAAAATAGTTGTGATGTAGCTAAATTTTATTAAGAAGAGACCTATTTGGATGTAGATGTCATTTAAATGGTTAGTGTGATATAATCTGATAAGGATATAACTAATCTAGTTAGTTCAGTTCAATTAGAATTCTAAATTGTAAAGTTAGAGGTGTCTATAAATAACTTATTTGAGACTTGCACCTGGAGAACAGAGATAGGGGGAAGTGAAAACATTGAGAAAGAGCATTCATTTTTATACTTTTGGGGAAGTAATAATGGTTAGTTTTTACTGTAACTTCTATGTGTTTATTGTTGTCCGTGATTATTTAATACTTTTGTAATATTTTTACTCAAGTGTGAGGGTTAAACATTTTATTTTTACTCAAGTGCGAGGGTTAAACATTTTAAGGAACATAAAGCAATTGAGAACAAGATTTTGTTAGTCAGTGATCACGTGAAAAGGCTGAATCTTGCTTAAACAAACCTTAATTGAAATCACATACAAAAGAGTAGACATAACTTCATAATAAGTTTGGTGTTTAGGAAACCTTTGTAATAGGTAACATAGTAGGAAGACAAAATCGAAAAAGTTGCAAAAGGCCAATGATGTTTTTACCTCTTGTAGGCTACATAGGATTTGGGAAGTTCACAGAGGACCTAAAATTTTACATACATGATTCATTATGCTAACTATTTAATTGACATTAATCTTAAAAAAATATTTAATTGACCTTTAGAACTTAATGAAAAGAATTACAAAAGTAGCTTTTGCATAGTATATTAAGAATAATTATATAAGTGAAAATTTAGTTGATAAGAACCAAACTTACCTTCACATTATTAATGAAGACGAAATTTCAACCATTCACACTGTGTTTAGATAGTTATGTTCGTATCCTCCACGATTGCTTTTACAGAGGTTTTGTTTCGAGCACAAACTTATTTGCTAGTTGCACTAACCCATTTGCACAGCAACCTCTCTTAGTTCCTTAAAAGCAAGATTTAGCCTTCTTATGTGATCTTTGACTAATCTACTTGTTCTCAAATGCCTCATAACCCTTGCAGTGTTTAACTGTCACACTCACAAGAAAATTACGGAAGCATTAGAATAGTAAAGGCAATAATAAGAATAAGAAGGATACAACTAAAAGCCAACCTTCATTACTTCTCTGAAAGTATACAAAAGAATACTCTCTCAATCTCTGTGTCTCACAACACTCTCCTATTGATTATGAGAGCGAGACTCAAATAAGCTATTTATAGTCATCTCTAGATGACCAAGTTAGAATCCTAATTGAAATCTAATAGCTAAGATCAATCTTATCCTATCTTATCTATATCAGATTATATCAAACTAACCAATAGACGACATCCCCATCTAATTAAGACTCTATCTAATAGGATTAAGTTACATCACATTAACAAGATAAAAGATTATCTTATCTAAGAATGATTATCCTTATCTATGAAGATCTCCTCTATCTTTAGATGATCCTTCCATTGGATCTTTATCTCTTAAAGCTAATGGCGGATCTCCAAATGTCCCACCATTCTTCTTGCCTCGTAGCTAGTTCGAATAGGTGGTGACATTTGGAGATACGCCAAGACATCCACAGTCGCTCTCGTGCTTGGAAGGTCCTTCATGTTCTGCCTTCGAAGTTAAGTCACTTATGAAGTTGAACAACTTGTCCTCCTCTGACATATTCCACACGTCTAACATCAAAGATGTGAATTTCTTCATATACTCCCGCACTGAGTCATCTTGCTTCAACCTATTCAAAGCTTTCCTTGAAAGCCATAAAGTGTTATTGGGGAGGAACTGATCCATTAGCTCCTTCTTCATCTTCTCCTAAGTGTCAATGGGAGGTCCCTCCAAGCTATTCTCATTACAGGTTCTCGTTCTCCACCATAGCTTTGCATCCTCTACCAAATACATAGTTGTGTTCAACACCTTCTCTGAGTTGGAAACCTTTGTCTTCCCAAAGTACTGTTCCATATCCCACAAGAAATTTTTGAGCTCCTTGGCACTACTTTTGCTGTTGAAAACTTGTGGCTCTTGCACCTTCACCAAAGTGCTTTCAGCACATCCAACATCCTACATTGCACAGCACGCCTTAAGATCGTGATCTCAAATCTAGAATCTCCTGTGCCTTCATCAGCTTCGTGATTTGATGCAGCAAAATGCCTCCAACATCTCGATTCAACTATTGTATGATGTGACATCTTCCTCTCCTTGAGGAATTCCCCTAATGAGTGCCTCCACCCTTTTGACACATTCTATCATATTGCTTCCTCCCCCCATATTGGACTTAGGCTCTGATACCAACTATTACAAAGGTTTTCCTTTGAACAGCAACTTATTCGCTAGTTGTGCCAACCCCTTTGTATGACAATCTCACTTAGTTCCTTCAAAACAAGATTCAACCTCCCTACGTGATCTTCGACCAACCTACCTGTTCTCGAACGCCTCACTACCTTTGCAGTGTTTAACTCTCACACTTGCAAGAAAATTACGGAAGCACTAGAATAGTGAAGGCAACAATAAGAACAAGAAAGAGATATAGCTAAAGGCCAACCTTTATTAATTCCCCCCAAGTATGCAAAGGAATACTCTCTCAATCTCTTTGTCTCATAACACTCTCCTCTTGATTATGAGAGTAAGGCTCAAATGAGCTATTTATAGGCATCTAGCTAATATCATATTCTTATCCTATCTTATCTTTATCAGATTACATCAAACTAACAAATAGATGACCTCCCTACATAATTAAGGCTCTATCTAATAGGATTAAGCTACATCATATTAACAAGATAAAAGATAACCTTATCTAGGAATGATTATCCTTATCCACAAAGATCTTTATCTTCAGATGATCCTTCCATTTGATCTTTTATTTCTTAAAGTTGATTTTCATCCATTGTGATCTTATCTGCCACATTAATCAAGATCTCCTTATCTCTGTCAGTCGATGATGAGTCATCCAAGCCAATAGCACACTAGTCCATCCAATGCTTACCCATGTCAACTCTATTAGCCATGGTCCGTCCATTTAAGCACACATTAAGTCCTTAGTCCTTTAAGAACTTAGTTTTAGCCAAGTCAGCTTGTACAAGGGTCGGAACTCTCCTAAAACTCACACTATGCTTGATCTAATTGTTAAGTCACTTTGGAACTCTTACGTATTCCCATCATGTGCATGATCTAACTAACCTTCTACTCAAAGCTCGTCTCAAACCATCTTTTGGTCTCACATCTGAATCTTACATCTCGTTGAAGATTTCCACCCATGCACACCAATGCATGCCAATGATTGAAAGTTACCCCTTTTCATCCTTGCCTCTTCACAAGTCCTTTTCCTTATTCTGTGATCCCGTATGTCAAGCACTGGTCAAGGCTCGTCAATTCCCACACGATTCTACTATCACGACTTAGAGGTCTAACAGTTGTCCTCTCAAGCCATCCATCAAATTCCTTGAGGGCTTTTATCCTTAATACACCAATAATTCCATTAAAGCCAGCGAAACTCATAAATACATCATTGACTTGCTGTTCAACATCAAAATGAAAGCATAAATTCATATTTTGAAGAAGAATAAACAAATTCTTATCCTTATTCACAAAAGCCCATCTTGCCTGAACCAATCCTAGTTTAGGATTGTTCTGCAACTTAGATAAGAATGTCATATGAATTAAGTCCTGAAAGGGTAAGTAGAAGTAGAAATGTCAGTTTTACATCTTGTAGCTCACCTTAAAATGAAGGATTTTTAGCTTAACAAACAAAGTCAGGAACAGGTTAAAAATCTGCATCAAAGATTACGACAAACTCCTTCATATATTCGCAACTCATAGTAGACTTGAGCTTACCATATGTAAAACCAATTCTAATGGCATGTTGTTGATAAATGATGTTAGCAGCCCTTTCAACTCCATTTAGCAACCTTTGCCTGTATCAAACACTAGATGCTCTCATCATTAGAATCAACAAGAACTTGGATTAGTTTCAATAAGTAATTTGGTATTGTAGAGATGGATTGTTCATGCACCTAAACAAAAAGATAACAGTTTGTGCATAATTTTTTGAATCTCAAACCAAAGCTTTTGCAAAATTAGTTTTATCTTGATCAAAAAGTTCTTTATGATATCAAATTCCTAGCTTCAAAAATGGCCAAAGCCACATGAAGTAATATTCAAGGCATGAAGATACGAGTATGCTCATTTCAGTATCTTACGTCTCTTTTATTACGCATAATAATATGAACATTTAGGAGGTGCTTGATTGATGGGTTTGGGAAGGAGTTAATGGGTAAGGAATGAAAAGTGAATGGTTGGATGTTGATTATCATTATAGAGGCAATAGTTTAATATCCCATTTTTAGAAAATCCTCCATACCCTCTATTTAGTAGAAAAATGAAACTCATTCTATAGTAATGTCTTTTTTAAAAATATTTTAAATACTAATTAATTAATTAATTAAAATATAACTAATTAAAATATAATTATTCATTAATTAAATATAGTAATTAATTAAAATATTATTTTTTATTTTTTATTACATTATAATTAATTAGTTAGTTAAAATATAATTAATTAAAATATAATTTATTCATTAATTACAATATATTAATTAATTAAAATAAAATAAAATTTTATTTCTCTAACATTTTTTACAAACCAACCATTGTCAATGTTAATGGTAATTATTTCTTCTTCTTAACCAACCATCATAATTATAATGATAATATACATTTTTATTTTTTATTGTATTCATTCTCATTCTTATTACCATTCTTCCATATGAATCAACTGTACCTTTAATGTGGTAACATGTAAGGGTGTTTGTTTTTTGAGGATTTGAATCTTGCTTTGTTTAGGACAAGACTTTTCCGATGTAAATGATGTTAGCTAGTTTGATATCTTTAATACCAAAAAGAAGATTCAACTAGTGAATTATGACAAGGGTAGGCAACGCAATCCGCTGATTTAGATGCAAGTTTAAACGAAAGGTTGAGGACGTGGCTAGGCCCTACCATTAGCAAGACTCAAGAGTTATTCATAACGAGGCACTCCTGTTATTATATAAAGCAATCACATAAAAGCTAAGTACGATATAGCTAGCTAAAGCAGGTCAACATTCTCTCTCTTGTTCTTTTTCTTAGTGTAACGCCACCTTAACAGTGTTTATGTTTAACGATCAAATTTATTTGGAAAGCTTGAAAAAATAGTAACGGCAGAACCTGTCTTATATAATGGTATGTTGAAGCGCAGGGCATTAGCAGGCGTAGTCTTGACGACACAAGCAAATATTCAATACAAGAATTTAATTGTAGGGTGAAAACTTCTTTGAACTGAGAAGCTTCTCTACTGTATAAGGGTTGCTTTGTTTGTTCCTACGTAATACCTCAATGCCTATCTCTCATATCTTGCCATAGTCAATTAACCCTGCGGCCACTATGAGTCTGTGACTGCACTACTGCCATTTCATACACCTACAGGGATAACCTGAGTTTTTTTTTTTCCCAGAGTTGTAGGTCATAGTAGGGATAACATGACTTTTTCAAATCTGAATTACCTTCATGTTTTGAGTGGAACAAGTAACAAAGACAGAGAGTTGCAGTTTGTTAGAATTTACAATGGGCCTACGGGCCCACACGAGAAGGAAAGTTAGACCACATACAAGTCTAAGTGAGATTCCATCCTAAAACCAATTGGTGATAGGTAGAGTAGCCCACGAGATTTATATGTTAGTCTTATTTCTTCTCTTTTTCTAATGTGGGACAAACTCCCACTTTATATTTCAACATAGTTGTAGACGGTACATTTTGTTTTTGGATTTTTTTCTTCAACAGTAAACCATCTAATGCACAAATATCACTCCTTATTATCTTTCTCTCTCCAAAAGGCCAAACACAGGGAGAGATTAAAGGATGTGAATTGTCGCCAAAAGTGGCAACAGATGGCAATTGAAAAAGAGAGCTTGATGGCAGAGAAAGTTTTTTTTAAGGGAAAACAGGGGGAAATAAACTTATATTTGCTTTAGTTTCTCAAGAGAGGAAAAATAATGTGAGGGAATGCAAAAGATGGTGTGACTAAAAAAGGAAAGTAAAAGAGAGAGAGAGCGTGATGCACCTAGCAAAGGAGAGAAAGCAAGTGAAAAAAGAGAGACAAAACAGGAATAACGTATTGGCCTTTGTTTCAAAGCAAGATGTGAAAGCGATATAATGTGTTTCTTATTAATATAATTTCAAAAACAATATGTTCTTATGTAGGATCATGAACTAGCCATGGCTTTCAATAATTTGTTTGTTCTTTCTATCATCTTTCTCCATCTAGCTAAAAATATAGACTCTTAAAAGCCTCGAAATCATAAAGGTAACCAACCATTCAGTTGGAATTAGACATGTTCTCGTGAAAATTTAGCATAATCTCCTTTGAGTTTGTTTTTAGTGGAGGCTCTGATAATTCTGAGGGAAGCGTTGTATGATCCACATGGAATGTTAAACAATTGGGATGAAGACTCTATAGATCTATGTAGCTAAGCTATGATTACTTGCTCGCTTAAAAATCTTGTTGTTGGCCGGTGAGTATATTTATTTCTCAGTTCAAAATCCTTCCTTTTACCTTGGTTTCCTCTGAAAAAACTGAAAGTTTTAATTGTTTTGTAAACTTTCTGTAAACTTATTTGGCACGAACAAAATAGTAGAAAGCAAAACCAAAATAATAAAGACATCAAAAATTTGGTAACACAATTCGGCTTACCTTGCCTACATCTGTGGGGCCCTTACCTAGCTTAATCACTTTCTCTAAAGTACAATAGATTTATCCAGGGCTTTACTGAGTTGACACCACTCAACCTTTAACACTATATCTTAACCTCACTTCCCGTGAAAGAATTTCACACCTAATAACACTACTGACTTGTGTTAACCTCAATAGGAAATTTTCTCAATCAATTTGTTAATGAAAAAACAATGAACAAATAACTTAAGTGATTAAAATAATAAAGAACGAAAACTAAATACACTTGAGATAGACAAAAACAACTTCTTGATGAGTTCTGCTCAACTAAAATAGATCTGGAAGTCGTCGCAACAACAATGGGCTGATTCACATAGAATTCATAATCAAGTCACAAAAACTTCTATAAAAATCACAGCTACAAAAATACCCAATTAATGACAACATATCAAAGAAAACACAACACAAAACCATTCAGCCTAGGTGACGTGATCCCCAGAAATTCCAGCCAAAGATAACCAGTTGATTCTCGCAATTCCTAAAAGAAAATTACAGCTACGCTCACAAATCCATTAACCACGCACAATCATGAAAAGTGCAACATACAGATGCAGCTTGGAATGCGTAAAAACCCTCTTTCACGCACAATCAAGAAGGATAAGTCTTGATTCTTCAAAACAATTAAATCACCACCATAGATATTGCACCGTTACTTGTCTCATCCATCACACAAAAATTTATTCAGCTATTGGCCAAGAGATACAAGATTTTCGCTTTGTATTTCCCAATAACAAATAACACACCCCCGCACTATTGTCGTAGTGTATTTCCCAATAACAAATAACACACACCCTCACTTGCTTTTTCAATCATGTGAGATTAATTTCTGCTCAAGATGAAAGTCGTGCACAAAACTCAAGTAAGAACACACACTCACGTTAGAGATAGAGCACACCTTGGAGACTGTGAATGCAATCCTTCAATTAATTAGAGTCCCACTGCAACGTTGATTTCAATCAATAATAAATGCACTCCACTATTCCAAGGACTTGTCTCACACACAACACGTATATTCACCTCTCTTCAAAGACAAGCACATATATTGTAGTGTTTTTTCTTTTAACCATTAACCCACATGAAACCATTGCAGCACACTCACATTAGAGATTCACTTCAACAACAACAGGAGACATGCACAACACTGACATACTCAAGCAAGCAAATTTTCACTTCAGCCACGCAACGACTAAAAGCTTCCCAATTGCCAACATGCACTTGATGTATTGGACCCCCTCAAATCAAGATAGGATTCTTTTTCAACTAAAAGATTATCTATATAGCTTTTGAATCCAATTCATTGTCTAATTAATATCTTATATGTCCAATTAATAAATAATGTCAAAGAGAATTACTTAGATATATAACATATATCCTAACAATCTCCCCCTTTTTGGCATTGTGTTTCACAAATATGAAACTCCCCCTAAGTAATTAATTGGACATATAAGATATTAATTGGAAATGGATTCAAAAGGATGTGTTTGCTACACTTATAGCTGCAAAAAAATCCTACATAAAATGGAAGTCTATTATTATCACGTTGGTGATTGATATGCGCACTGTTGGATTTTTGGGATAGGAATTAAGTGAATTGGTTTTACATGTTAGAGTGTGGATATCCATGGTTAGTATTGTTTATGTCTCCAGTATGGCTTATGTGAATTTCGTGTGTGTTGTGTCACTACTGCTGGCTTCTTGATTTTTCTATGTGTTGCACGATTGTGTAAAAATAATGGTGAGTTTGGTTGTTCGTTATATTCATCTTGGCTAGAAGAAATTATATGGTGTTAATTAGTTGCATGGATATGAAATCTTCCAGCTGGCTCACGGGCATGTATTGACTTTTGGTGTGTTGCTCATTACTCTATAATTGTCTTGTGCATGTGACTTCTAACCATTGGTCAATTGTTGGGTGTGCAGTTGATATGCTTTTGGTTTATATTTCTTGGGTGATTTTGGTGAAGATTTAATTGATTGATCTGTCACACTGAATATGTTCTTGGTGCAATCGTAAGATAATTCAGAGTATTGTGAAGATCCATTTTAGAGGAGCGGAACTCATTGGGATGTTGTTCTTATCTATCTCAAGTGTATTTCGTTTTCGTTCTTTATTATTTTAATCACTTGAGTTATTTGTTTATTGTTCTTTCATTAAAAGAATGATTGAGAAAATCCTCTGTTGAGGTTAGTATGAGACGGTCATACTATTGGATGTAAAATTCTTTCACAAGAAGTGAGGTTAAGAGATAGTGTCAAGGATTGAGTGGTGTCAACTTAGTAAAGACTTGGGTAAATTTATTATGCTTTCGTGAAAATATTAAGCTAGGTTAAGGCCTCGCAAATATAGGCAAAGTGTGCCAAACTGTGTTACCAAATTTTTTGTATTTTTTGTTATTTGACTTTTAATTGCTTTTGTTTTTATTTATGCTAGAGATGATCACGATAAAATTGGAAAGTTTGCAAAACTAATTACCTCTTCATTTTATCAAGAAATAATGACTGCCTTCTGTTCTACTGTATTGGTCTTTGGTTTTAGAATAGTCAGTGAGAGAGCGGAAACAAAAAATAAATCACACAAATGGGTGACTAACATATTAGTGTAACAACTTGGATGGTGGTTTAAATTATTTTGATCCTAACTTTATAATCAGGACTAGCGACCAAATTGTCTGTTTTGTACTCTTTTGACATGTTGAAGCGACGCTGTGATCTAACATAGTGAAGCTAGTTTTGTGATGTACTGAGAGTAGGAGGCTCAACAATAATAGCTTGTCGGGGCCTTTCCTTGTGTCGTTGGCTAAAATCCTAGAGCTTGCTTTCTTATGAGAATGATTTTATCTTTTTGACATGTTTGCTTTAGGTTTGAGTTGAAAATTGAAACAAACTGCAGCCAGCTATGATCTTTTTCTAACTTTAATGTGATTGCTTAAATATGAGGATTCTCTGTTTTGATCATTGGTCTAATGTTTCAGAGATTTGTCTTACAACAATCTTAGTGGACTAGTGCCCAAGTTCCTAGCAAGAACATTCAAATAAATACATATGTATTTTCATTTTAGAAACATCTCTTTCTGAAATTCTCTATCTAATTATGAATGGTGAATTTTGCACGTGAATCTCATTCACTGTTATGCTATTATAAATGCAATGTTGTGGGTAATCCACTGATTTATAGAAGCAGTTTCAGGGAAAGTTACTTTAGATCAGTTAATGCTATATCTTTTTCCTTCCGTTTTAATTCATCACTTGGTACCCTTTTCTTTTCACTTTCCTTTTATCCTTTAAACAGTATTTCCCTTTGATCTCTTTCTTCTTAATCTAGGTGAACACAAGTCCAAGCAATTAGCAATTGCTCTTGGGGTTAGCTTCAACTTCCTTACTCTCTTGCTCTTAGCCTTTGGTCTCGTTTGGCACAGTAGGAAGCAGAGAAGCCAAATTGTATAGAACATTAGCAGTGAGTATCAATGTAACTTAACTAGCTATTCGCAACAGCATGGAAAAAGTCAACAAGCTTTGATGGGCTATGGCATCTTGTTTCAGATGAACAAGAAGAGGGGATAATAAGCTTAGGCAACCTTAGGAACTTCACATTCAGAGAGCTTCAAGTTGCTACAGACAATTTCTGGACTTCAAATTTTTTTCATTTTGTTCGAGCATTGTCTTACTTATCACATTATGGTGCTTGACTGGGCACCAATGAGGTTTTAGCTATGAAGTCTAATTAATATCCTTGAAATAGTTTGAATTTGACTCATGATCACTTTAAGTATGTTTATTTCTTTGTACCAAAACCTAACTATTTCTCTTACTTTATGATCACAAAGAAGGTTGTTTGAAGTTGTCTTATTTTGTATGTTGATGGAAGTGAACAACAACAGAGTTGAGAACTTAAAATCCCTATAGGTCTATTTCAATGAAGTTTGATCGGAGAACTTAGATTCATGTCTATAATTTCCCAGTATTGCTCAAATGAGTTCCTATAAAAACTAATTATTTGTTTTTTTTTTCAACTCTTTATATCTACAAAAAGATAGAAGGTGAGTTTTGAATATATTTTTTATATCTAAATTTGATGT
>JANITW010000002.1:20904401-20914896 GCA_027564335.1 Erythroxylum williamsii | reverse complement strand
CCCCTCCCCAATCCCAATCAAGTTCTTCCTTTACCCGCCAATGACATTTCTTTAGTATCATACACTCTTTCGTAAAACCAAGATCTACATTAAAACAGCCCAGCTGACAATTCCACCTTTCAAGAATCTTCCCTAACACCAACCTCACCATCCCATGATAACACCTTAACCATCCCCCCTCGTCGATCTACTCACCCCCATAAATCACCAGGTTATTTAAAGGATTTTATTGCTCAAGTGTCACGACCTCAAAGTCCTCCCAAATCCAAGATTCTCCCTTGATGACACCTTCATCAGGTATGCATTTTCCTCTTTTAAAGTACTTAACTTACGATATATTCTCTTCATCCCATCGTTCCTTTTTAGCTGCTATCACTAATGTTATAGGACCTAGAACTTTCTCACAAGCTGTCAAATCACCACAATGGAGGGATGCTATGGCCAAGGAAGTTCACGCCCTTGAAACCAACAATACATGGACCATAAGAAACTTACCAACTAAAAAAAATCTCATTGGTTATAAGTGGGTATACAAAGTCAAATACAAATCAGATGGCACAATTAAGTGATACAAAGCTTGTCTAGTTGCAAAAGGATACACTTAACAAGAAGGAGTTGATTTTCATGAGACCTTCACGTCAGTTGTCAAACTAGTAACAGTACGTTGTCTGCTAGCCATTGCTGCAATAAAAGGATGGAATCTTCACCAATTGGATGTTCATAATGCCTTTTTACATGGGGACCTTTCTGAAGAGGTATATATGTCCATTCCACCTGGATTCTCTCGTCAGGGGGAGAAACAAGTCCGTAAGTTGAATAAGTCTCTTTATGGACTTAAACAAGCCAGCCGAAATTGGTTCCAAAAATTTGTCAAAGCACTTATGAACATTGGTTTCACTTAATCCAAGGCAGACCATTCCGTATTCTTTCGCACACAAGGTTATTCTCAGCTTTTCATTTTAGCATATGTCGATGATATTGTTATTACAGGCACTAATAATGTAGGTGTTGATAATCTAAAGGCTTCTCTTCATACCAAATTCAATATCAAAGACTTAGGCCCTTTAAAATATTTCTTGGGCATCGAAGTCGCACGCTCATCTCAAGGTATATATATTTCTCAAAGAAAATATACGTTAGAAATTCTTGATGATTTAGGGCGATTAGGAGCTCGTATGGTTGACTTTCTAATAGAGCAACATTTAAAGCTCACAAACTCATATGGCACTCCTCTTAATTATCCTTCTCGTTATCGTCGTCTAGTTGGACACTTGATGCACTTGACAATCACATGCCCTGATATTGATCTATTGTGTGCAAATTCTAAGTCAATTTATGAATGAGCCATGACAACCACATATGGATGCTGCCACTCGATTGCTTCGGTATCTTAAAGGGACTCCAGGTCAAGGCCTTTTATTGTCTACTTCTAGCTCTCTCCAACTAATTGCCTATTGTGATTCAGATTGGGAAAGTTGTCCAATAACTAGGCGTTCTACCACAGGTTATTGTGTCTTCCTTGGCTCCTCTCCTATCTTATGGAAAAGAAAGAAACAGGTTACCATCTCTCAATCATGTGCTGAAGTTGAATATCGCACCATGGCCTAAACTTCATGCGAGATTCAATGGCTAAAATATCTCCTTCATGACCTTGGTGTTGATCACCCATAAGCTACCACATTATTCTGTGACAACCAAGCTGCCTTACACATCGCAGCTAACCCAGTTTTTTACGAGCGTACTAAACATATCGAGCTGGATTGTCATCTCATATGTGAAAAGATACATGCTAGTTTGATTGCTCCTTCCTTTGTCCCTTCATCTTATCAACTTTTCAACATTTTCACTAAACCTCTTGGCAAAGAAGCATTCCTTTGAATCATTAGCAAGTTGGGCGTGTCGAACCTACACTCTCCAATTTAAGGGGGGGTGATGAGATTCCTGAAGCATCACAGCCATCATCATCGCAATATTATTGGCTTCCCTTATATGAAAGTCAAATGCTTATCTCCAACAGTTCTCTAGATATCCCTTGATTGCAGGAATTCATTAGCTTAGACATAGGATTTTTCCATGTATAATATATTCAATCATGTATATATTCAACTATTGAAAGGAATGAGAATCAAGTCTTTTGGCTCTTTCTTAAACCTTAACAAGGGTCATGTATTTTCACACCAGAGACCTCCTCAACGGTTCCCAGCCATAGAGTGATATAAACCAGTACTATATCCACATATCCAACGCTTTCCACTCCAAAAAAACTGCTTACCCTTAGCCTTAAGCTCTCCTTCCAGCACTTGCAAGGCTTTTTTAGCTTGCAACACCATCTTCTTTTGTAGCTCTCCTTCAATAGCTAAAACATTCCTTACAATTTTAGTGAGCTACAAGACCGTGGAAATTTTGATGTGTTATTACTATTTAGAGATGATTTACATAAATTTAGTTAAAAGCAGGTATTAATATCAATTGAATAAATTGACAAGAGTATTGGATTCGACCTTTTTTTCAATGAACTTGGCCCAAAAACGAGTCGTGGCCTTCTTGTAAGGGTCATGAGGCATAATTGGGTTGTCTTTCCACGTCTCCTCGATGTACTCCAGGATGATCAAGATTCAACGATGGGTTTTTCACTGTGAACAAGTACAGGGACTTTCTTATGGATTGTGTTGTAGAAGAAGAGGGCTCTTATTGACGATGTCAACCTCCACAGACTCATATTCAATTCCTTTAAGCTTCAATATTATTTCTACCCTGTGAACGAAAGGACTGTACATAACTCCCAACAACTTCACTTGTTGCTTCGCCATGTCCCTCCATCTCTTAGCCTACTGTTTCTCACTTCAAGATTTGTTCTAGACACACAAACCTACCACACATATTTGTATCGAACGGAGGGACATAGACATAGTGATTGAAAAGTATATATGAAATTAGAATTTTAACACTTGATTGGCCATATTATAGTTATTAATTCAAACATTATATTCTCTTTACACAAAACACAATTATATTATTAACATGTTCATGTCCGAAGATGTGACTATTTGAAACTGTTAGTGTTTGTAGCCAATATGCTAAATGTGACTTTGGAGAAATCAATCAGCAAAAATTTATAAACAATAAACTCCACAATCCAGATAACTATTGAAGGGTGATTAGGGTTCATATGCTTTATGCATGATCTCGTTCTTACCTAAATCATAGAGTCTTCTCACTGTTTGTAGTAAAGATTGTAGAAATTGTTCCTCGTCTCATCGAACGCTTGCTCGGTGTTGTCTCCTCTGCTGTCTTTTTTGGGCAGTGCCTTCAAGAAGTCCGGATCAGCTGTTGTGTTGGCGGCAGTTACTCTTGGTTTAAATGAGGAACACCGAGCCATTCCTAGTAGTCTTCTCGTTGTTTGGCTATGGAGGCCGACTTCAACCATCTATCTCTTTCGTCTAAGGAGGATCAGGAGCTGGTAATCCGGCACTCTACTCCGGCAACGTCGGTGTCCTATGAGCTTTGTTTGGTCGATATTTTTTTAACTTACAATCGAATTAATTTTCTCTCTATGCGGGAAGTGTTTGCGAATCTCTGGCATCCTTTGAGGGTATTGCGATTTCTGATTTGGGAGCAAAACGGTACGTATTCTGATTGCTATATAGTTGTTTATGTGCCCCTTCTTATTCCATTGCTATAAGTGGATGTCTAGGTGGAGGTTTGTGACTTGAAGCCGGGATTTATGACTACTACAGTGGCGTCCTCGCTGGGAAATTTTGTTGGTTCTTTCTTAAAGTATGACACTACTCATTCTAATATTGAAGCGGCAGATTCTTTTATGAAAATTAGGGCTCGTATGGACATTAGACAACCCCTGAAGAGGAAGAAGAAATTAATTGATTTTGATGGCAACCCTTTCTATGTCACATTTAGATATCAAAGGATTCAGGTTTATTGTTACTTCTGTGGCAAGCTAGGCCACACTGATTCCTTTTGTGATCTCCTTCTCCATCACAAGGAGGAAGACCTGAAACCTCTCTAGAGTGAAAACCTTCGGGCAATCCCTCGCCGCAATAATCGTCCATCCAGTTCTTGGCTGAGACTTGGCCTTGATGGAACAAGCTTGCAATTAGGACCAAACATTACGGGAACAAATTTGAACACTCCATTGCCATCCCAGATTTTTCTCAATTCTTCCTTAGGGGCATACACATATGGGGATAGGATGGTATTAAAGGCAAGTAGTATGGATATGAACCAGACCAGTGCGGTTCAGTTACTCTCAAATGGGCTTAGTGAAGATGATCCCATAGATAAACATGATGAGGGGAAAAAAGAGCCCGGTTCAAAATCATCTTTGTTACCATTTCTAACTCTAAGGATTCGGTAACAGATATCACTTCTAGACCAACGGTTGAACCCACTCAGCAGGTTGACCAACCATCATGAAGATCATCAGTTGGAATTGCTGAGGAGAGAGGAATCCCTCTGAGGTTCGGGCTCTTCGGGAGCTTGTTCGAAGTTATAGACAGGCAATTTTGTTTTTGATGGAAACTAATTCCATGGTGTGTGCATGGAAGCTTTACGTAATCAGCTCAAATTTGCAAATTGCTTCTCAAAATATTGTATTGGGATCGATGGGGGTCTATCTATTTTGTGATCAACTGATATTCAACTTCAGGTCTCAGGTTATTCTCCCAACTTTGTTGATTGTGTGATTGGAACTAGTAATGCACAGTGGCACCTGACTGGCTTTATGGCTTTTTGAAGAGTACTAGGAGACGGGCTTCTTAGAACTTATTAAGGGCTTTGGTAGCAAGGTGTTAACTTCCTTAGTTAAGTTGTGGTGATTTTAACGACATTGCTGCTTCATTTGAAAAATTGGGTGATCCTCCTCGTCCTTCTCATTTAATTTTTAGTTTCCGAGAAGCATTAAGTGATGCTCATCTTTCAGATATTATGCATGTAGGCTCGTCCTTCTCATACACCCACAGGGAAGGTTCTATAGCTTGTTTTAAGGAGAAGCTTAATAGAGCATGTTCTAATACCAAGTGGAGCTCTTTGTTTCAAGATGTTATTTGTTCAACCGTCGTTGCTCCAATTTCAGATCATTGTCCCTTATTGATTGAAACGGCTAGAACAAGTTTGGATGGGGTTAATCGGTGATTTCATTTTGACACTTCTTGGCTATCTGAGCCTGATCTTCGGGAGACGGTTGATAGGGCTTAGTCCGATGGGGCTGCTTTAAATTTCCTCGAGCGCACGTCTTCGATTGTGGATAAAATACAGTTATGGGGTAAGCAAAGGAATTGGTTAAGGTGGGCTAAAAAAGAAACGATTAAAAGAAGGTTAGGAGCGAAACAACATAACTTAGACACAGCCAAGGTTCGACACTTAAAATAACAATGGACTGCAATCTTAGAGGAGGAGGAAGTGAGATTAAAGTAGTAAGCTAAAACATTTTGGTTTCGGAATGGTGACAAAAATACCAAATATTTCCATAACAGTATCAAAGCCCGCAGAAAGAGGAATCAAATCACCAAATTAACAGATGAAACTGGGGTAGTTACAATGGATGAAACTGCCATTTGTGGGTGATTCATACTTATTTCACTACTCTTTTTTATGCCGCCGAGTCTTCCAGTAGAGCTGTGGTTAGGCTAGTTAGACCTTTGGTAGACGAATCAGCTAATGATGCACTTACTGCATCATTTTCAGATGAGGAGTTTCGAACTGCCCTCTTTCAGATGGACCCTAATAAAGTGTCGGACCCGGATGGCTTGAACCCTGTTTTCTTCCAAAAATTCTGGAGCATTCTAGGTGGTGACATATGTAATGCTTGTCGTGATTGGCTTCAACAGGGTACCCTTTCCTGATCTTTGGCTAATACTCTTATTGTCTTAATCCCAAAAAGTGATCATTCTATGCATATTACCGATTTTAGACCAATTGCATTATGCAATGTGCTCTACAAGATATTGTCTAAAGCATTAGCCACTTGTTTGAAGCTTAGTTTGTCCAAGATTATCTCTTTGAACCAATCTACTTTTGTTTATGAAAGATTAATTTCGGATAATTTTATTGTGGCTTTTAAGACTTTACGTGGTTTAAAACAACGATCCAGGGGCAATTCGGGTTCTTGTGCACTAAAGATTGATATAGCAAAAGCCTATGACAGGGCCAGTTGGGAATATTTGTTTGCTATGTTGACAGCTCTGGGGTTTTCTGTTGTTTGGGTTCAATGGATGAGGATGTGTGTCACTAACATTAGCTATCTGATTTCGGTTAATGCCAAAAATGTGGGCCCTATTGTCCCAAGTCGGGGGCTAAGGCAAGATGATCCTATCTCTCCCTATTGTTTCTGATTATAGCAAAAGGGTTTTCACTTCTGTTGCGAGATGGTGAAAGGCGTGGGGTGATTCATGGTTGCCGGGCAAAGTTAGGTTATCCCCGGATATCACATCTATTCTTCACCGATGACTCGCTGCTTTTCTTTAATGGCTTGGTCTCTGAAGCTACCCAAATTAAAAGCATTCTGGGTGTTTACGAAGAATCTTTTGGTAAGTCCATCAATTATGGTATTCTTTTTAGTCCATGTATTGCCCCGTATGTTAAGCAGGCCATTTCTGATTTACTTGGAGTGCACTTACCTTTGGGTCATAGTAACCATTTGGGCTTACTTTCTCTAATTGGATGAAACAAACGACAAATTTTCTCATTTCTTAAAGACAAGATCTAGAAGCGTATAAATAATTGGAACAACCGTTTTTTGTCACGGGCTGGTAGGGAGATCTTAATTAAGGCTGTCATATAGGCTATTTCAACTTGTTGCATAAATGTCTTTCTTAACCCGGCTGCTACTTGTCATGAGCTACAAGTTCTGATGAATAAATTTTAGTAGGGTGGATGTCAGGAGGGTAGTAAAGGACAATGGGAATTGGGTGAAATCCACACTTGTATTAACATATCAATGACCAATTTATACAGATGGAGAAAGCAAAAATAGAAAAGTATATCAATTACACAGGTTGTCAAAATAAAGAGAAAAGAGGAAATGAAATCATATACCTAATTACAATATTCTATTGTGATTTGTTTCCCTAATATGCCCCCGCAAGATCGTATCTCGGTTTGAGATACCAATCTTGGATCCTTGTCGTTCAAAAACCTTGCTGGAAAGAGGTTTAGTCATCAGATTAGCAAGTTGATCGTGAGTGCTTACATGGCTCACTCGCGAAAGACCACGTTAGACAAGATTGCATACAAAATGATAGTCGATCTCAATGTGTTTCATTCTTGAGTGGAAAACAGGATTTGCACACAGATATGTAGCTCCAAGGTTGTCACAATAAATGACCAGTGGTTGAGATAAATTGACTAAAAGTTCAAGAAGCAAATTTTGAATCCAGCATAAATCAGAAGCGGTGGCAGCAATAGCTCTATATTCGGCCTCTGTAGAGGAGCAAGCGATGGAACGTTGTTTCTTAGAGCTCCATGATATAGGATTGGAGCCTAGAAAGATTATAAAGGTGGTAGTGGAGGATCTGTCATCTCGGTTACCAGCCCAATCCGAGTCTGAAAAAGCATGAAGCGTGAGAGGAGAATTTTTCTGTAGAAAGATACCATAATCGAAGGTACCAGCCAAGTATCACAGAGCTCGTTTAGCTAACTTCCAGTGAACATCAGTAGGGCCACTTGTAAACTGGGATAGTTTATTCACAGTGAACGCAATTTCTGGTCTAGTGAGCGATAAATTTTAGAGACTGCCAACAACTTATTGATACTCCTTTGGATCGTCTAAGCAATGACCATCGGTGAGCTTAGGAGAAGAACCACTTGCCATTGGTGTTTGCATAGCTTTTGCTTATGTCGTGTTGGTACACTCAAGGATATCATAAATGTACTTTTGTTGACTTAGGAATAGCCCAGAAGTAGTTCTAATAACTTCAACCCCTAGGAAAAATTGCAAGTCACCGAGATCCTTTAAAGAAAAATGCCGGCCAAGGAGAATATGTTGGTTTCAGTATTGTTTGGGTTGGAAGTCGTGTTGAGAAAGAAAGATGAAGAACAAAGGAAAAAAAATTGAAGAGAAGATCAGCAGTATTTGTGTCGTGAGGCCAAGAGTGGCTCTGATACCATAAAGGACAATGGGAATTGGGTGAAATCCACACTTGTATTAATATATCAATGACCAATTTATACATATGGAGAAAGCAAAAATAGGAAAGTATATCAATTACACAGGTTGTCAAAATAAAGAGAAAAGAGGAAATGAAATCATATTCCTAATTACAATATTCTATTGTGATTTGTTTCCCTAATAGGTTGTAGGGGTATCAATTGGTTGTCATGGGATTGCATGTGTTGTGAGAAGTCGGTGGGTGCTATGGGTTTTAGAGACCTTCGATGTTTTAACACTACTCTTTTGGGGAAACAAGGGTGGAGACTTATTGTTGACTCTAACACTCTTTCATATCAAGTTCTCAAAGCTAAATATTTCCCTCGTGGGGACTTTTTAATAGATTAGTTAGATACCAACTATAGCTTAGTTTGGAAAAGTGTATTGTTTTCTTAAAAAGTGTTGTTAAGGGGGGTAAGGTGGAGGGTCAGGGATGGCCAAAGTATCTGTGTTAATAGGGATCCCTGGATTCCAAAGGATGGTGGCTTCCATCCAGACGATGGTCCTATGGCTATTCATGATGCTATGAGTGTATGTGACTTATACGGGGAGAGGAGATGGGACTCTGAGAAGTTGTTGTCATATTTCAGTATTAATGATATGAATGCTATCCTAGGTATCCCACTAAACATTAGCCCCAAACCGGATAAAATCATTTGGACTTGTGACATAAAAGAGATTTACTCGGTTAAAACTACTTATTACGAGGCGCTTGTGGATTTGGGAGGTAGTGGGCAACGGCTGCATGGAATTGTATGGAAGAAAATCCGGTCTCTTGATGTACCTCCAAAAGTTCGTGACTTCCTATGGCAATGTTGGCATGGAGTGTTACCACCTAAAGATAATTTGCGACAATGAGGAGTGGATGTTGACTTGAAATGCTTGTTTTGCCATGAAAATGAATCCATGAAGCATGTGTTCCTTGAATGTCCTATGGCTATGGAGTTATGGAGGTTAGTGGGAATGTTTCTAATATTCTCTTTGTCATCTTTTTAGGACCATTTTGCCTATGTTATTGAGACAGTAGGAAGAGATCATATCGCTAGAGTCAATATTCAGGCATGGAAGCTATAGTCAGCAAGGAACGAAAAACTATGGCATGATAAATGAGTTACGCCACAACACATTTATACCCAAGCTAATTCTTTCTATTCGAACTTTAAGGAGTTGTTGTCCACCGGAACTCGTCATAATGCTGCTCCCAATTTGTCGTTTCTTTGGACAGCAGTAGTAACGGCATTGTTCTCTAGTTGGTTGGTTTTCATTGATGGCTCGATATTTGCAAATGTTAACTTTCTTAGTTTTGGCATTTTGTTTGAGGATGGAGAAGGCTATTTTTTGTTGGCACTTTCTTGCTATGATGAAGGCAATGGAGGTCCCGCGATGGCTGAGGTGCTAGCTCTTCGGCAATGCTTGTTGTTTGCTCATGATAGTATGCTACAAGCTGATTCTATTTTTACTGATAGTTAGCTTCTTATCCATGCTTTGAACTCCAGTTCTTTAGATTTTTCCTATTTTGGTCTTATAACTTCGGACTGTAAGAATATTTTATATACTAGGAACAATATCTCTGTTTTTTGGATTAGGTATTCGGGGAATAGGGGGCCACTCTCTTGCTGTGGGAGATGTCGTGTCATCAATTCTCCATTATGCACAATATTCCTTTGTTGCATACGGCTGAAAATGTATGATTTTGACATTTACGTCCATGTTCTGGGTACATTGCGCATCATTATGTCGATGTTTTTATGAACATTGTTCAGACGCTAAACAAAGAATCGTATGTCCAATATTAGCATATCATTATAGATCAGTACCAAGCTGACGACAATGACCAAAATTAGCACAACACTCCTCCACTCGCTATCAAGTGCCAAATCCCGCATTGATTTCAAGTCCCGTTTGCTAATGCGTAAAGAAAAAATTTGGAATAAAAAATAAAAATGAAAATGAAAATGTAAAACAAAATAATGAACTGCAAATATAGAAGGAAAATAAAGAAGGCAGGAAATTGCAACAAATTCCTGAACTGCAAATATAAACTTCTGCAAGGAAGTCAAGGACAATCTAGTAGACATGACAAAATGGCTTATTCGATCAGCAGCTACAACAAAAAGAAGTCATCCAAACTCAATAAACGAAAGCCATCTACCCATTTCTTATTGAGGACAGGCAACATTCTCAAACTGGCCAAATCAACATTTTAAAGCCAGCAAGTGAAAGCTGAAGAAGGATCAGACAAACAGCTTCAAAGTTCATACAACAACAACAAGATAAACAAGACATTTGTATTATTATATTGCTTTATTCAGATACATGTAAATCAATTATATT
>JANITW010000002.1:20841183-20855584 GCA_027564335.1 Erythroxylum williamsii | reverse complement strand
TTATACATTAATCTAAATCTCTTTAGCAATCATAAACTTAAAACAATCATAAAGTCATTATTAATTAAAAATAAAATATTAACCAAATAAAACTTCATAAATTACTATTATTTCCTTAAACTACTTTCATCTTTTATTGGTGTTGTTCGCAGGTATAGGTTCAAGAACTTCCAAGTATAATTACTCTCCACAACTTAAGTATAACTCTTAATACATTTTGAAAATGTCTACTGGCTGTATCTCCTAAATGACAAAAAAATCATACTTGATTTCTCAATTTATCTCATTAAAATTCTGTTTTAAAAATCGAACCGGACCGGTCGGTTCGACCGATGACCAGTCGGCTATTTGGTCCAGTTCACCCTTTAAAATCAGTTCTCAATTGAACCAGTGAGAACCGGTCAAAACCGGTCAATTGACCGATCGGACCGGTCAAACCGGACCGATCTGACCACTGATTCAATAAAATTTTTATTTTTTTATTTTTTTTTATTTTTTTGGTATATTTTTTTAAATATTATTAATATTATATATAATTAAATATAATTATTTTGTAATTATAATGTTACACCGGTTTAACCGGTCAAACCGGTAACTAATAAAACCTCCAATTCAATGACCGGTCCAAGTTTCAAAACATTACATTAAAAGGCAAGCGAATATAAAGATATTGTTACCATTTTCTCTACATATATACTTTTGTATCTTTTTATTCACCAATATTCGGCAGCTAGCATTTAATCAGAATATGCAAAAAAAAAAAACATGTTTATCCATACCAAGTTGCTCAATTCATGCAATGTCAATATCTACAATCATGCCATTAATTATAGCTAATGGACAGGCCTGCTGGGCTTTTTATCACTTAATGAGTACTCCACCTTCTCAGTAGGTGTAAAAATAAGGTTAATAATTTCATAATAATTGCCGTCCTCCTTCTTCTTAATGTGTAATATATATAAGTACAGAAAATCCATGTTTACCGAATCCATCTTTGCCACACCACTCCAGCTGTGTCAACGCCCACTGCACATATTGTCCAGCTCACACCCACACCTACGTTTTTTCAATTTGCAATTACTTAGCAGCTATTGTTCCACGCACAAGAGATGATAGGAGACGTGCACAACAGACATACTCAAGCAAGATGAGTCCTACATGAAGCACACAACAGCAACATCCCAATTATACCCACGCAACAGCCACTTCCTTGTGTTTTCTTCTAGCCGCAAAATTCACATAATTCAGTAGTAACATTATTTAATTATCAAGATGATAATAGACTTTAATTTAAGATAATATTATTTTCAACTAGAAAATTATTTATAAGTTTTGAATTCAAGTTATTATTTAATTAATATTTTATATATCAAATTAATAAATAATACCAAAAATTAATTATTTAGATATATAATATATATCCTAAACAATGTCCGACAAATCACTTTTGTTCTATTAAGATCACATGTGAAGAATCACCGAGAACACTTTTATGTTAGAATATTTGACTTTAGGAAGTCGAAATATTAAATTATAAGATGTTCGTATAAAAACTTCATCCACAAAAGAGAATATAATCCCACTAGTCATTAAATATATAGAAAATGGCAAGGTTAAAAATTGTGTCCACCAAACTCAAGCAATAATGATTAGAAGATTTAGAGCCTTTTTTGTTCAATTTTTGGAGGCTTCAAAAGTACTTTTTTCACTGCAAAAGCTATTTTTAAAAAAATTGAGCATTTGACTGTAAAATTTTACAGCACTTTTTTCTTAAAAATAGTTTTTTCAGAAGCTAAAATACAGTTTTTTGATAAGCTCAAATTTGAAGCTTTTGAAAAAAAAAATTTCAGGTAGATTTTTTAGATTAATTAATGAGCCTATTTTTAGTTCCTTTTACCTTTATTCTTTACACATAATTATCATAATACTCACAAACATATCTCCATGTTTACTTTGAGATTTATATAATATTATTTGACTTTTTTATATGTTTTAATATTAGTTTTACTTATATTATAATCCATATAAAATATTTAGTTAAATATATTTTTATTTATGTTTTATATGGTTTAAAATTATATAATTATTAATATATTGTATTTTAGATATTGTTTAATATATTTTAAATAATTTTTATATACATAAATAATTTTTATTACAAAATAAAATGTAGTTAAAATTAAAAATACTTTTTATTTTTATGTTGCCAAACAGTCTATTGTATAAAGTTCTTTAAGAAAAATTCTTTTTTAAATGACAGTCAAGCAGTCAACTGACTTGCTAGAAAAGCTCTTTTTAGAAAAGTTCTACTAATAAAAGCTCTACTGACAAAAAGTCTACTAATATAAGTCCATCCAAACAAACACTTAATTAAAAATTGAGCCAAAATATGAAAGGAAAAAGAGAAAGAGAATAGAAAAGTCTAGTTGAAGAAGCACAAGAGAGAATCGAGAAACAAAACGACATATTTCAAGAAATGTGACGACATTACATTATTCATTAGGAGTTAGCAAAAGAGCTTCTCTTGGAATTGACTTCATTTTCCAGCTGCTGCGGCCAATGCAAATTGGCGAATTTTGCCAAGATAGTGCACCAACATTTCTCTTTCCCTGCTGTTGTTCTTCGTAAATGGTAACTCTGTAAAATCCTTCATCCATTTGTCTATAAGGGGATAGCTTTCAGGGTCATGTATTTTCACACCAGAGACCTCCTCAACGGTTCCCAGCCATAGAGTGATATAGCCCAGTACTATATCCACATATCCAACGCTTTTCCCCCCAAAAAACTGCTTACCCTCGGCCTTAAGCTCTCCTTCCAGCACTTGCAAGGCTTCTTTAGCTTGCAACACCATCTTCTCTTGCAGCTCTCCTTCAGTAGCTAAAACATTCCTAACAATTTCAGTGAGCTACAAGACCATGGAAATTTTGATTTGTCATTACTATTTAGAGGTGATCCACATAAATTTAGTTAAAAGCAGGTATTAATATCAATTGAATATATTGATAAGAGCATTGGATCGGACCTTTTCTTCAATGAACTTGGCCCAAAAGCGAGCCGTGGCCTTCTCGTAAGGGTCATGAGGCATAATTGGGTTGTCCTTCCACGTCTCCTCGATGTACTCCAGGATGATCAACGATTCAACGATGGGTTTTTCACCGTGAACAAGTACCGGGACTTTCTTATAGATGGGATTGTGTTGTAGAAGAAGAGGGCTCTTGTTGACGATATCAACCTTCACAGACTCATATTCAATTCCTTTCAGCTTCAGTGCTATTTCCACCCTGTGAACGAAAGGACTGTACATAGCTCCCAGCAGCTTCACTTGTTGCTCCGCCATGTCCCTCAATCTCTTAGCCTACTGTTTCTCACTTCAAGATTTGCTCTAGACACACACCTACCACACATATTTATATACAAACGGAGGGACACGGACACGGTGCTTGAAAAGTATAAATGAAATTAGAATTTTAACGTTTGAATGGGCATATTATATTTATTAATTCAAACATTATACTCTCTTTACACACAGCACAATTATAAAATTAACATGTTCATGTCCGGAGATGTGACTATTTGAAACTGTTAGTGTTTGTAGCCAACATGCTAAACGTGAAATTGGAGAAATCAATCAGCAGAAATTTACAAACAATAAACTCCACAGTCCACAGTGGAAGATGTCATCAATTCTCCGTTGTGTAATATTCCATTGTTGCACACGGCTGAAAACGTATGATTTTGACATTTATGTCCATGTTCTGGGTACATTGCACATCGTTAAGTCGATGTTTTTATGCACATTCTTGTAAAAGATTAGGACAGTGGAAGTTTTAATAATAAGTGGAGTGTCGATTGGACCTTTAATAATAAGGTGCGATCGTTTGATCCACCTGTAAAATGATGCGTCAGTTGAGCCATAAAAAAAGTATATCCGCTTGTTCTGTTTATAGGATTTCCTCAAAAAAAAAAAAAAAAAATCGTATGTCTATCTTTACAGGTCCCATCCCGGAAGATGCAAAAGATACAACGAATGCTTGTCATATGTTAGTCAAAATTATAAGCCTTTATACTTAAGCCAGAAAGATGCACATGAAACCAAGCCACTGTAGAAAAGACCAACATATTTATAATTTCCTAGCAAGCATCTTAGTTCAGGCTCTTTGCCTGAATTACCAATTCACGCGGGTGAGAGAGGAAATGGAATCGCACGTCCATAGAAGATTACAACATATATGGGGACTTCTGAGATTATATTTTCTATTTTAAAAGGCAATTTAAATTGTAAATCATAGTTTATATTTTATGTTTTGGATTAATTTATTATGCTTTTCTATAGTTGTATTGTTATTTGGATTACCGTATATTATATTATATATTTTCTAAAGCATCGGTGGCATCTTTGTACATTACAAATTAAGCATGTGCAGCATAATAATTAGTTTAAGGGTAAATTGTGTTTTAAATATACAATTATATTTAATTTTATGATATTGTTAATATTAGTAATTTCAAGATTTGACTTAATATTAGTATAAAATATTGGATCGTTTTTTTTTTTTTGAGAAATAAAATATTGGATTGTTGTGAAGCGGTGAATATAGGTTTTGAGTGAGGGTTAGGAAATTCAGGAAATATAGAAGATTTCATCCGCCTGATTTTATTAAACCTTTATGTGTTTTGTGAGCATTCTTATTAATTTCTTTTTACTATCTCACATCAATACATGACATAGGTGATTGTAACAAATTACATGAGGTATATGTTATTTATTATATTTATATGACATTATTTATTTATTATATTTGGGAATGGCTACTGTGTTTAGTTGAGTGGACCAATTGATTATTTCTCTTACTGATTATTGCATTCAATTTCCGGTTTCAAATTCTCATTCCATTATTTTAGTTTTTACTGATGAAACAATGATCCTTCTTAACACGCATTAATATCAACTCAGTTATAGGACTTCAGCTTCTTGCTTTTGGTAGTTCAGGTCTGAAGCCATTTCTCAAACTCTTTCTTTAATAGCCAAAATATAAATCATATTAAGTTTACAAATTTATTGAAAAAATATAAACAATATGTCTCTATAAGGTTTTTATATCTTATATTAGACTGATCTTATTATATAAATTTGATGTAAAAATTTATTTATTATGTTAATATTCTTTTTTTACTTTCAATAATTATGAGAATTAATTAATTTAAGAATATAATTTGATATATTTAAATAAATTAAATCAAAGAGTCGGAGGAGGGTTATCAAATATACGAAATCTTCTTTTTGCATTTTATAAAAAGATTGTTTCTATTATTCGAACATGTGATCTTTCAGTTACAAAGAGTAACCTTACTAATTACTTTAAAATTCACTCTCTTAACATCTAATAGTATATATTAAAATAAAATAAAAATAGGATGATGAATTTTTTTTAATTTTATTACAAATCTCAACCAAAAATATTTTATTTTTTAACAAAAATGAACAACAAATGGGAAACAATAACCAAAAACAACAGTAGAAATTGAAAGTGAAACAAAACGATCCTTAAATCTTGTAGCATTCAAACATTCAATAACACGCCAAGACCAAGATCATCTTAGTGATGGAGGTCAGAAAGCAAAAATAATATTTTGACATAATTTATAATAGTTGCTAAATTGAGAACTTTAAGAAGTTTCATATTAAAATTTTAAAAAAATCTTAGAAGGTTAAGCATTGTTTAATTGTTCTCTCATCAAATAATCTAACACTTTTTTATCTTTCAAATGGAAGAAAATTGGGATTGTTAATTTTTTTAGCTCCAACAAAGTTATGGATTTTGTATTAAAATTCATACGAATTTCGGTATTGGTATAGTGCAGTATCAATATTAGATATCATTTCGAATAATCTTTTAAAATTATAAATATTCACTCAATTTTATATAATTAAAATTTAGTATCTTATTATAAAATTTATTTTTTAGAAAGTACAACTTATGTAAAGTTCTAGTAACCTTAACGTCAATAACAACTTGAGTAATTGAATTATATTAATTCTATTTTTTTAGTAGTAAACATTGAATATTCGATCAGTTTTTATTTATTTGATAATAAATTAGATTATAAGAGCAAAAATAGAAAGCTAAAATTACTTCATATGTTATAAAATATGAATACGTTAAAAATAAAATAATTTCTATTAAATTTAAAATGAAAACAAAAATTAAATATAAGGGTCCAGCACCATTAATAATTTTAACTATATTTTATTCTATTTATTTATTATACATAAATTATATCTACATGTCTATGTTATATACTCAACATATATAAATAAATAAGAAAAGCATAAAAATAAGTTAAAACAAATATTAAAATCTAAAAAGATATAAAATCAATATTTGAAGGATGAAAGCAATCAATGAGCTAGAGAATAAGTTTTAAACAAAATTACGAATACAACTTTTACAAGTTTTATTAATGATACACGATAGTGCTAGTCCCTCTTAATAGCGAATGTCGTTTTGAATTATTTTTAAAATTATAAAATAATTTTTAATATCTATATATTTAAAATTTGATCCCCAATATAATTATGATCAAATTTGACAAACTTCTTAAATTTTGATTTGGTAACTCTATTTATTGAAATTGGAATAAAATTTGGTAACTCAATTTATTAAAAATGGAATAAAAATATTTTACTTTTAGACATAATAATTATTTTTAAAAATATTTTATATTTAAACGTAAAAACATTTTTAAACTTACCCTTCAATTTTTCTTAATTTCCAAATTTCATCCAATATTTTTGTATTTGAATGTCCAGATTGATAAGATAATCCAATACGAAACAAATTAAATTTGTACTATTTTTTAATAGGTATTTATCAATAAGTTACTAAATTCATAATTTTGTTAAGAAATTATAGGAAAACACAAAAAGTAATTAGTCATGAAAATTTTAAATACTATATGAACAATCAACTATTTCTACGACTGCACATCATGACAAAATGCTAATAAAAAATAGTGTATAAAGTTACATTTTCCGAATTACAGGCGCTCCCATAAATAACTTTTGATTTAAGTAAATCATTATTCTACATAGCTCATTCTAACTCTTTACGCTCATTAGGTAATTAATAATGAAAGAATCAAAACAAAAAATGAGAGGAAGAATAGAATAAAAAAGGGAATGAGAATATCAATAAAGTTTCTAATTATGCATATTTGGTATGTAATCACTATGAATGAAATTAAACAAGTTAACATTTTTAATTTGTCTCATTAAAGGCAAGCAAATGTAAAAATATTGCTACCATTTTCTCTACATATATACTTTTTATATCTTTTAATTCACCAATATTCCGAGCCATTGAGCATAATATGCACACACACAAAAAACATGTTTATCCATACGAAATGGTCAAAGCATGCAATATCACTATCTACAATCATGCCATTAATTAGAGCTAATGGATCATGCCTACTAGGCTTTTTATCATTCTTGATATCTGCCTCGTTAGTAGGTATAATAATAAGCTTAATCAAGTCATAATAATTGCCATTTCTTTTTTTTAATGTGTACTTAATTATAGAAATTTGCAGTTTCCATGTGTGCAAGGCATAACTACCATTCAATAATAATAATAATAATAATAGTCATAAAATATACTCTCTTCTGACTAAAATAAGTGTCGTTTTAGAGGGATGCACACTTATAAAAAAAAGCTAGTGAAATGTTTGATATACTCTTATTAATTGCATGTTAAATTGTCATAAAAATGTAATCTGTATAATTAGAAAGTGGGAGAAATTAAAGGGTAATTTTGAAAATAAAATTATAAACATGCATGATAAATCGTGAACGACACTTATTTTAAATAATTAAAATCACTCTAAAATAACACTTATTTTGAATAAGAAGGAGTATTAAATAAGAAGGAGTATTAAATTATCAAAACATTGACTGTGATTAACCACATCAAGGTTAATTTTGTCACGTAACCATTGTCCGAAGGTACCATTTTGAGAACGATGTTGACAATGAGGAGCATTGTTGTATACGCTTATGAGACTTCTGACAATGTAATTTGAACGAAAATGGACATAGAGTTTTATAGTAAACTAGATAATTGACTTTGATAGAGAAAGACGAAAGAGCAAAATGAGATAGAGATAAAAAGAAAGGTTAATGTCCAACAAATCATTTTTGTTCTATTAAGATCACATGTGAATTTATAAGGAGTACCGATTCTTATGTACTCCTTCGACCTTTCTCCTTGGTCAGACTCGAGGAATAGGGGACTTATGGTTGGATCGGTCACGCTATGGTCAAACTCAGACTCAGAACGGCGCATGGGCCGATCGGCCCATTCCTTGAGAATTAACTTAATTCCTAAAGGTATTAGTCATATAAATTCATTACCTCATCATAAAAAGGTACAATTTTTCAAGAACCCTATTTTTTTATTTCTCAGACACCAAAACTCTCTTAAAAGACTGACTTGATCGTCGGAAGGGCCTACCAGAAATCAACCATTGGCGTGCCTTTATTGTTTTGCAGGTATCTTTAAACCAGAATCAACTATCTCATGGATCCAAGTAGCAGCGTCCAGCTTCATCAAAATTCGACAGAACCATAGAATTTTATAGCAAACTAGATAATTGACTTTGATAGAGAAAGACGGAGGAGCAAAATGAGACAAAGATATTATAAAGATCAACACGAAATGTATATAAAAAAGAAAGGTTAATGTCCAACAAATCATTTTTATTCTATTAAGATCACATGTGAAGAGTCTTTTTTGTTACATTAGGTCACATTTGAAGAAATGTTACGTCGGATTATAATCAGAAAAAAATTAAAAATTTAGATATTTTATTTGTATTTTTTAAATTTTAAGTTGTAATTAAAAAATTGAAAAAAGTTAAATTTTTTAAGAATTAATCCAACAATAATCCAAGAAATATGAATCCATCAAACGGAAGAAAAAAAAGATTAAAAAAAGGTTCAAAATTACAAAATTCTGACCTAAATAGATATGTTGATAAAGCAGACAGAGAGGAAAAAAGAGAATAAAAAAGGTTTGATTGAAAAAGAACGGAAAGAGAAAGAAAGAGAGGAGAGAAGTTTCGTTGAAGAAGCACAAGAGAGAGTAGAGAAACAAAACGACATATTCAAATGCGACGACATTACATTATTCATTACGAGGACATTAAGAGTTAGCAAAAGAGCTTAGCTTAGCTTGAACTGGACTTCATTTTCCAGCTGCAGCGGCCAATGCAACTTGGCGAATATTGTCAAGATAGTGCACCAACATTTCTCTTTCCCTGCTGTTGTGCTTCGTAAATGGTAACTCTGTAAAATCCTTCATCCATTTGTCTATAAGGGGATAGCTTTCAGGGTCATGTATTTTCACACCAGACACCTCCTCAACGGGTCCCAGCCATAGAGTGATAGAGCCCAGTACTATATCCACGTACCCCACGCTTTCGCCTCCGAAAAACTGCTTAACCTGGGCCTTAACCTCTCCTTCCAGCACTTGCACGGCGTCTTTAGCTTGAAACACCATCTTCTTTTGTAGCTCTCCTTCAGTAAGTAAAGCATTCCTTACTATTTGAGTGAACTACAAGAGCACGAAAATTTTTATGTGTTTTAACTAATAATTGATGATTTACATATATAAATTTAGTTAAAAACAGATAATAATATCAATTGAATAAATTGATAAGAGGATTGGATGTGAAAAGACCTTTTCTTCGATGAACTTGGCCCAAAAGTGAGCCCTGGCCTTCTCGTAAGGGTCATGAGGCAGAATTGGGTTGTCTTCCCAAGTCTCCTCGATGTACTCTAGGATGATCAACGATTCAACGATGGCTTTTTCACTGTGAACAAGTACCGGGACTTTCTTATAGATTGGATTGTGTTGTAGAAGAAGAGGGCTCTTGTTAACGATATCGACCTCCAGAAACTCATATTCAATTCCTTTCAGCTTCAGTGCCATTTCCACCCTGTCAACGAAAGGACTGTACATAGTTCCCAACAGCTTCACCTGTGGCTCCGCCATGTCCCTCAATCTTTTAACCTAACGTTTCTCACTTCAAGATCTGCTGTAGATACACACCCAACCGCTCATCTTTATAGACAAACGGAGGGAAAAAAATAAATGAAATTAGAATTTTAACACTTGCTTGGTCATATTATATTTATTAATTCAGACATTATATATTCTATTTTATGCGCATTATTTTAATCATTAAAGAAAGAAGGGGAATAAAAATGTAAAACAAAAATTAAAATATTAATTATGTGTTTTTGACATAAAATTAATAGTTACATTAATAAAATATTAAGAATAATAATTAGCTGAGCTTACCAAACAAGGCATAAAAATAATAATAAAGGATTACAAGAAAAGTCGGAAGAAGACAAATTGAAAATAGAGCTACCCTTTCTAGCATTTGAACAAGCGCACAAATTGGTACAAAAGTCAGCACTGATACAAATAATGACAATGTCTTATCTTTACAGGTCCCATTCCTCACATGTTAATCAAAATTATACACGCTCCTATACTAAAGGCAGAAAGACCTACATGAAACCAAGCCACTGTAGAAAAGACCAACATGTATGCAACTCCTAGCAAGCATCTTAGTTCAGGTTCTTAACTTCGTAAAGATCATGAGAATGATACCATCAACATCCTAATAGGAAATAATTAGAATTCTCTCGTCTACGAAAGTTCTAAATTATGAACCGCAGGGAAACAAAATTTGCATGTCAGACGTGTTTTTAGACGAGTTCGTCGAACGAAGCCAGAGGAGATTAATATCTTCATGAAGAACAAGATCATATGGTACAGAGCTACTTTTATTTAGTACCTACAGCTTTCCTATAAGATTCACAAATTGAACCCACGATCTCCCACAGCATGAGAATGATCTATGATCTACCAGCATGTTCTTTTTTCTTCAATCCCTCTTCATGATTATCTGGTGTTCAAATCAAACTCACCCACTTCCCGCCACTCACCCTGCACACCTGTGTCCCCATTTTCAGTCTCCTCATCATTCAAGAAATCTTCAGACGGTTCTTTCTCATCCCTTTGTCCATTGTTTCCCCATCCATTCATCATCTCATCTGGGTTAACCGTATGGTCCTGGTCTCCCATGTCATGTCCAATTGGGATATTGTTACCTTGTGACCCAAGAGCACTCGCCCTTATTGGGGTTCGGGCCATCATTTCAGCATGTGCATGGGACTCTGCCCGAGCTTGCTCTGCCTGAACCATGGCAGCCATTCTTAATTGAGCTTCTCGAGTAGCTTTCTCTCGAGCATCCATTTCTGTTTTCAAATCCAAGAGCATCCGTTTCTCTTCCTGAAGTAGAGCTTGCTCAATCATCAATCTTTCCTCTGAACGGAATTCACCCATCGCTCTTTTGCGCGTTATTATGTTGAAGGCTAACGCCTGTTTCTCAAATGTTCCTGTGAACTCTGCCACTTTGGCTGCAATGTTACAGTCCCACTGCTGGGAACGCGATGGCATCTGACCAGTTGTATCAGAATCAAGAATTCTATCATCTTCCTCTGCTTCATAGTCTGCTACCACATGATAGGGGAGTAACCTGCATCCATTGAAAGGAAAGTGCAAATAAAGAAGGCAGGAAATTGCAACAAATTCCTGAACTGCAAATATAAACTTCTGCAAGGAAATCAAGGATAATCTAGTAGACATGACAAAATGGCTTATTCAATCAGTAGCTACAACGAAAAGAAGCCATCCAAACTCAATAAACGAAAGCCATCTACCCATTTCTTATTGAGGACAGGCAACATTCTCAAACTGGCCAAAATCAACATTTTAAAGCCAGCAAGTGAAAGCTGAAGAAGGTTCAGACAAACAGCTTCAAAGTTTATACAACAACAACAAGATAAACAAGACATTTGTATTATTATATTGCTTTATTCAGATACATGTAAATCAATTATATTCTGTTTGCTTTCTACTATCCAAATAACAATGAGTTGCATGCAGATAAAATCTAATTAAGCAGTGCCAGAATATATGAATGAATGTCATCAACATCTTGCCACCAGAAACACACCCAACCCACCACCTCGAAAGGAAGATTGAATTAAAAAGAAAAGGAGATAAAAGGAATACTAAACTAATAATACAAAACTAGCATGCATAGAATTAGCAAGCAGAGCAGCAGAAATATATAAGAATCCAAATCTGTTCCAAGTTTCAGAAGCGCATGCAGCAGAGTTTTTCCAGTTGTTTCAGACGCTCTCAAAAAGTACACTAACCCACCTCAAAACTTTGACAGGACATCCTTCAAAGGGCACACTTTAGGGTGGTTACTTCTTAATAGTAATAAGTTTCAACAACATATTGCAATTCTAGTGTTTATCTAGTGAGATGCTACGCTTCTTGTTAATATAACCTGTTAGGATAAAATATTCCGCTGACCCAAAGACTAGTAGAGCATCTCAACATCTAGACAGACATTCAGACAACATAAACTGTAAATCAACATTGTTAATCAAAATGTCAGTGAAGGATGATCCTATATGTCCAATAAAGTTTCATGAATGCTACAAGATAAATGTAAACACATACAACTTAAACATGCACACAATTGCCCGATGAACAAGTCATGCATAGGAGTTCTTTTTCACTTGTAACATTTGTACAGTGGCTAGAGATGTCGACATGTCACAGTACTGAATTCTTTGAAATGAGGAGCGGGAAGGAAGCTCGTGTATGTTTTGGTACACGTATCCAAACAAAAACCCAGTTTCTTTGTGATGATGAAATGAACATTCCAGAAATGTTGGCGCCTAAAAAAAATTTCTTTTTCACTCTGGAAAGCATCCACTGCTACTTCCAAGCTAGTCTGATTATGTATTTTTCAAAATTAAAATGATGTTAGTTAAATTTGTAATCTACAGTTAACTTGTATCACTGAGAGGCGTTCATGAGCAACAATGAACTGGCTCATCATACTGGGGACGAGTATGGCAAGTATGAAAATTCTCCCAGCAACGTCTGGAAATTTCCTACCCTGAAAGAACAATTTCTACATTTTGTATTAACTCCAAAGGGCAAAGAGAGTTCCAAGGTTTTCATCCAACTGGCTGATAATGGCCCTTTCTTTTTCTTTTCACTGCAAATCAATTGGTTTGCGGATTCGAGTAACAAAGCCTCTGGGTACTGGATAAGGCATAATCATTGAAATTGAGTAAAATGATGCAAACAACTGCTTTCATTATTTTGAATAACTCGTAACAATGCAACGGTAGTCCTCATTAACTCTCAAACTCACAAGAAGATTACGGAAGCACTAGAATAGTAAAGGCAACAATAAGAACAAGAAAGAGATACAGTTAAAAGCCAACCTTCATTACTTCTCTCAAAGTATACAAAGGAATACTCTCTCAGTCTCTTACTTTCCTCAAAGTATACAAAAGAATACTCTCTCAGTATCTGTGTCTCACAACGCTCTACTCTTGATTATGTGAACAAGGCTCAAATGAGCTATTTATAGGTATCTCTAGATAACTAAGTTAGAATTCTAATAGAACTCTATTAGCTAAGATTAATCTTATCCTATCTTATTCTTATCAGATTACATCAAACTAACCAATAGATGACATTCCTATCTAATTAGGACTCTATTTAATAGGATTAAGTTATATCATATTAACAAGATAAAAGATTACTCTATCTAAGAATGATTATCTTTATTCACGAAGATCTCCTAGATCTTCAGATGATACTTCCATATGATCTTTATCTTTTAAAATTGATGTTCATCTACTGTGATCTTATCTGCTATATTATCCAATATCTCCTCATCATGACTCATCCAAGCTAATAGCACACTAGTCCGCCCAATGCTTACCTATGTCAATTCTATTAGCCATGGTCCGTCTATTTCAACACACACTAAGTTCTTAGTCCACTTAGCCTTAGCCAAGTCAACTTGTACAAGGTCTGAAACTCTTCCAAAACTCGCACCATGCTTGATCTACTTGCTAAGTTACCTTGAAACTCTCGCATATTCTCATTATACGTGTAATCCAACTAACCTTCTATTCAAAGTCTGTCTCAAGCCTTCTTTTAGTCTCGCATCCGAATCTTACATCTTATTGAAGATTTCCGCCAATGTGCACCAATGCATGCCAATGTTTGACATTGCTGTTGGTTTATGCCTTTGCAGCCAATTTTGGTTGTACTTTTAATTGTAAAATTTTTGTTTTATTCAATAAAAGACATTCTTTATCTTTGTGCATTTTAATTATTTAATTACTAATCATAAAGATAAAATCCCTGGAATAATTGTTATGCAATTAGAAATTATAATGTGATTATAATTATGAGATTCAAATTGCATTTTGTATTATTCC
>JANITW010000002.1:20768012-20779414 GCA_027564335.1 Erythroxylum williamsii | reverse complement strand
TTAGGAGCTTTGTATTAAGTTCGTATTTTGTTGGCCCTCCGAGCATGTTAACATTGAGCATATTTCATGTATTTTGGATTTAAATGTTATTTATGTTCTGCTACATGTGAGAAAAAATTGTGGAATTTCCTTTAATTTGCAATAGTATGAAATCCCTATGGTTATAGGGTCTTTAATGCGTGGTTGCGTATGTTATGGAAATGTATGTATGTATCGTATGATCGTTTGTGCCTAAATGTTGAGATCGGGTCCGCGGTTTGGGGCGTTTGGCACGGGCGCGACCCGAGGGGCCGCCTCGGGATTCGGGTATCCGGGGCCCGGGCCCAACAGAGAATATATGTATTGATTTAGAAATTTTTGGTAAATTTTGAAAAAAAAATATGAAAATATTGAGTATTATTGGACTAGGAAAAATGCCACTTGACAAGTAAATTGATGAATGGATATAGAAATAAAAGTTTAATAATATTGAAGATATTTCATTAATGACTTTAGAATTTTTGAGAAAATGTCATTGGAAGATTAGGGTCAATTGGAGAATTTAGGGTTTGATTGAACTAGTTAAGTGAGAATCTAGTTAAAGCCTTAGGAATTGGACAAAAAGTGTTAAAGCTACGTTTTTAACCTTGAAAGACAAAGACACCATTTGTCTGGTCTTAAAAATATCTTCTTCGTAGTTTTCTTCTTCACATTTCTTCCTTACATAGAGTTTTCATCAAACTCCTTCTGAGAGTTAACCATATTCTTCCTTATCCCACACCATCTTCCACTTTGCTATTTGTTTCTACCCTAAGAAAGAATCAAAGCTGGTCAACTTATTCAGTGAAATACGTAAATTTGCATAGAGTTAGGACTTTGGAATAGTTGAAGATCTTGGAAATTTCGGCAAGTAAATATTGAGCAAATCCTTTAGAGTTGTGGATTTATGAGATAAATTTAATGAAATCACTGTCATTTGCATGAACATGAGATTTACGCATATATTCATGAACATTGTGTTAATGGAATGAAAAATATGGATATATTGTTATTTAGTATTTGACAGATTGTTAGTGATCAGGTGATATAGAAATAATTTTTAGAGTTTGAAATAAAATAGTGTATGAGATTAATTTAAAAGATAAAGTATGAAAAAAGTGATGTGTTTTGTTTCTTCACTATATATATATATATATATTTCATCTACTCACGTATATACATACAGTGAGTAGATGAAAGCTTTAGAGATAATTAAAAAAAAACAGTTTTTGAGTTGAAGAGCAGTTGCAAAATGTTGAATTCTATTGAAGTTGAGTTTTAGTTTGCCTCTATGGAAGGAGTTTTATTTCTCTTTCCTGGAGTTCTATTGAAGTTTGAAACACCCTCCATATTGTCATGCTGAATCTGCCCGTCTTCTCTATGCATAACGCGTTCACTTCCCCTTCAACATCAATACATCATTCACAATTCCAAAATCTGAGTTTCATTTTTAATTGTATCTATAATTTTATATACATGTCTTCATTTGTGGTTTTAAATAATGGGCTCCAGTGATCAGTTGCAGAACTGATGATGTAAACATATCACTGTAATTAGAATTTGTGATTGTGTAAATAATAAGAGTTTTGATAATAATTACAAAGTGATTTGGGTCTTAACGAATAATCGTTTGAAAATTAAATTTAAAATTTAAAATTTTATTCGATATGGACATTATACCATACCAGTACAGTACCAGCACCAAAATTGTTTGCAGTTTTGGTGGAGTTTGAATTCAATCAAATTGTTATTGTACAACTTCGAGCAATTCAATTTGTTTGCGGTGCTTTTGGGCCATCAATGGCTCCAGTATGGACTCGACCCAATTAATTGTACAGACCGACCCAAAGAGATCCTTTCTATTTTAGAGTAGTGTTAAATGCGGAGACTTTACAGGCTCCATCCTACGAGCCGCTCCGGCGATCAATTTTGTATTTTCCTTTTTGTTTCCAATAACGAGACGGATCGGCCGCGGATTCTTTCCTTCTCTCTCTCTCTCTACAGGATCTTCCTTGTCGTTTTTAACCTTCCCTGCTCTCGCTTCCACTTTAAGCACCTACAAATCCAGGCGTGGTTGCTGGACTCTTCTCTGACTTCGGCAAGAAAGCGAGAGATTCGCCAACCAAGGACTACATCTCCGACCAGAAGATAACAATCTCTACTTTAAGCGAATCTGGGGTGGTTCGTAACTTGTTACTTCGGTTCGAGTCTTAACAGCACTTTAGACACTGAGACCGTTGCATCTATATTGGTCCGAACTCTGAAAACCGTTATTGCGTTTTCACCCTACAAGAGGAATAAAGTAGTGGGGAATAATGAGCACGGAAAAGCAGAAAAAGAGTGCAACTCCTCAAATTGTTCAACTGAATAAGGCCTTCAAATTGGTAATTTACTTCTGCTCCTCTCCTTCGTGTTTACTTGCCTTCGTCTCTTATCTTTCTCAACTCTGGGTGCTGCTTGCTGTTGTGCTTAGATGTGATTTTCGTTGGTTTCTTTCTTTGAAATTTTATTTATTCGAAATTGCTTGTTGGGTTGGAGTTTGTTGAATAAAATTGAAGAGATCTGTTACCTTCCAGCGATTATCATCCATCCTGCACAATGTTTACTTGCCGCGCCGTCTACCAAGTAGGGAGTTTATTTGAGTGAGACGTAGCAAAACCTAGGTTTTGGGTACAAGCTAGTTTGTTGGTGTATACTTTTAATTTTTAATGGATACAGATAAACGCAACAATTTATGACACTGTTAACTTTCCAGCTGACTAATCCTAAGCTTACGGTAATTCTAGCAGAATACAAGTACTAAGATTGTCTGCATCAGTTGTATTTTGGAACATTGATTTTGTATGTATATGGTAAGTATGAATCTTGAAGCTACTAAAAGAGATGAAGTTCCCTTTGCTTTTGAGCCCTACTTGTGTGTAAGTTGCCAATTTGCCCTCTCTGATAACATATGTTGCCCTTTTTTAACGCTCGAAATTTCTGACATGCAGGCAGAACAATGGGTTAAGAACATGAGTCATGGTGTAGAAGATGAAGATACAAAATTAGAATCCGAAGGTCGACACTCTAGGTCAGTATGCTATCTCTGCATCCTCCCTGTGTCATTTTGATCTGCCTTTACCCGAATCTTTCTTGTGCCTTTATAGACTTGGGCTCGGTGCAAAAGCTCTGCGCCAAATGCAAGTTGCTTCAAATGATCCAGTTGAACGGAAGCTACGTGCCAAATTAGAAGCTGAAAAAAGAAAAGCTGCTCAAAATACTGAGTCCAATCCATCGGCAGGAGACATAAACAATAGTGATGACAATTGTAGTGACGATGATTTAGAGAGCAGAACTAGTGTATTTGTGAAGAAGAGAGCTGGTCCTTTTGCTCCACCGTCTGTAGCGGTAAAGAAGAAGCGGAAGTAATTATTGTCCTCATACCATCATTATGGTAATTGTCTATGAAATTGCTAAGCTGGAAGGTGATGTTGATATTGTTCTGTGGCTTCTTTGACCGAGGATGTATACAAGGTATTTAGGGCTTTGTTCTGTTCAACCGAGTTACATGGCGTAGAAGGTTAACTAGAAATTTTCTTGTTTGTCTATGAAGTCTTGTTAACCTCGTTATTTGTTGAACCTTTAACCTTCTGCTTAAATAAATGCATAGATGATGTTGTTCACAAATGATGAATTCCATTTCGAATAAGAAAATGTGTTGGCAAAAAATACAACGTGAAATTTTGAAAATGAGAGCTGAAGTTTGTTGTCTGTGTGGCCTGCAAGATCTCCAATACTGTTGCTGCAACTTTTTGGAATTCGCTCTCTTTTAAGGCTCAAGCATCAATGCACAGGGCATCTATGAACTAATGCATTCCACCCGTTACGTCGTGGCCTTTGCCCTCAAAGAGCTCTCTTGGTCTCCTTGTTGTAGACAAAAGAAACCTTACATAGCATGATTCTCCCCAGCTTTGCTTAAATGATGCAAGAAATCTAATCCCCTACCACAGGGTCAAACCCCCTGGTAAACTTGAAAGGGAAGAAAAGAAAAACAGTAATACCGTAACATCTCATACTCTGTGTTAGTTATATATTAAATTTCCCTGATATACCAATATATATATATATATATGAAACAAAGGAAAATGCAGGTTTGTGAGTTGGGAACATGACGAGGCCTAATTTAATTTAGTTTTAAGTGACACAGCAATTAGGAAAAAAAAGTGTATCAGTTTCACTGTTACCAAAAGATGAGGAATCTGTTATTTCCCTCTCATCCATATATTCATGATGATGCTAAATTCAAGACATATGTGGTCCATGTCAGTGGATTTATGAATAGGTTGTTTTTGTATTGAGCCCAATAATGCCAGAACGGTATGATACAAAACCCAAAAAGTAGGAAAAGCTAGTGGACCATATGAATATGATTCCGGGGAGCCCCCACCGCCCGAAATGTCACTTGAAATTCCAGCAACCTATCTGTGGCCTTAGAAAGATAAAAACTGTTGTTAATCAAATCTTAATTAAACAACACTTTATTATTAGTAGTAGAACAACCCCTCAAAGGCCAATCTCCATTGAAAAAAGTAGGGTAAATGCATCCTAGAAGGGTTGCAGCTGGAGGATGAGGGGACAGACAAAGTGATATAAAAAGGAATTTTGGTATTTTCTTTTCTCATGCTTCACTCTTCCATCCTACCACTTTTTCATATTCTTCCATGGAAAAGCTTTTAGATAGATATACTTTTTCTCTGAATGGAATATATCCTTCCTTATTATTATTTGAAAAGAAATAGAGAGGAATTGATATTGAAGTGGAAGATGCAATAAGTAGATACAGGTCCTGCCAACCACTTGGAACGTGGAGTGGGACCAAAGCCATAAAAAACCCACATTCTACAAGGCAGGCAGGCAAAGCTTAGCAGCCCAAGAATCCATCGCCCCATACATGCACTTGTCCCAGTGCAGTACAGTACTATCATTTTTCCCTTTTTTTTTTTTGTTATTTCCCATTCTCCAACAGCAGTACACTTCTAAGGTAAAAGCTGAGACACATGTAACTTGCACTGTTTTCTTTTGCTGTCTTGGTCCTAACAACTAAAACACTCATCTTGTGCTTATGCTATACTAAACTCAAACAAAGCTTGATGTTAGTACTAAGCTCACCAAAAACACGACTGTTAAAGTGACTTGATTAGTGCATTCTCTCTCTCTCATTAAATCCAGACCAATCTTTGCCTTGAGGATCCCCCCTCACAGACACTGCGCCCTTTTCTCAACACAACATAATCCACACAGGCACTGAGACGGTGACACACACTCATACATATATAATACGCATACTTATGGTTGAGGCACAACCTGATCTGTGTCCCATGTGCCTTTTCTCTGCCCAGGCTCACGTTTAAGCTTCTGGGTCTGAAGAAGAAGCAGTGTTGCTAGGCGGTTTTTAAGTCTTAGTCCAAAGTTGGGGTGGGTGACGGCGGATGAGATGAAAAGCGCTGATACTGGGGGACTTGTGGCAAGGAACTGAAATGGCTGATGGCATAGGGGTAATGGCAATGAGGTCTCCATTTACAATATCACAGTGGCAAGAACTGGAACACCAAGCTTTGATCTTTAAGTACATGATTGCGGGTCTCCCTGTGCCACCTGAACTTCTTCTCCCCGTTCAGAAGAGTTTTGAGTCCATTTCTAATAGATTCTTCAACCATCCCACTGGTATAGTGTATATATATAGTGTGTACATTTCATTTTCTTGGGCATGTGCTCTGTGGTGTTGGTTGAGATTTTTTTTTCTTTTTTCCTCATTTACGTTGTTTAGATTTGTGAATCTTGTTTAACTCCACCGTATCTCCGTATTTTCCAACAAATCTGCGTTTATGTTCTATGATTACTTTTCCTTTCTTTAGTTTGATGGCCATTTCGTGTGATTTCATTATTTTCTCCTCCCTTGGCTTTTGTTTCTTATTAGGTTTTGCATACTTTTTGAACTTTTCTTCCAAAAGTTTTCAATTTAAGGGATACAGTTTTAAGTTTTTAATGCCTTTTCAATCTGAAAGAAATAGTCTGGAAATAGTCTTTTATGTCACAAATTTGGTCGGCTTCGAATACAAGATTCCGTTTTTGTTGGTGGGTTAGGCCTTACTGCATCAATTAAACGAGGTCTCATGTTCTTTAACAATTCTGGAAAAATCTTTGAAATTGAATATTTTAGCCTACTTTTGTATTTTGATACAAGCACATAACCGTTGCTTTTTTCAATCTTTTCCTTTTTGGATTTTATGATTGTTTATATGAGAAGATTTGTTTGTTCAGGGGATTTGATTTCTTTTTATTTAGTATTTCTTTGGTGACCCACATGATCTTGTTTATAAACTTGGTGACGAAGTGCCTTTGTGACTTCCGCTATACTTTGTCTATGACACACTGACATTGTGGATTCTAAATGTTAATAGAACTACTGATGGTTAAGGTTAGGATCTTTCATAGAATAGTGAACTCTCATGTTCTCACTGTCCCTGATCTGTATATTAAATAAAATCTATTCTATGCCTGCCATGCTCTTGATAATCAAACAGAGATCTTTTACGTTTGTGTGTCTCATTTTGAGCCTAATGTTTCAGTGGGTTATTACTCCTTGTATGGAAAGAAAGTGGATCCAGAACCAGGGAGATGCAGGAGAACTGATGGCAAAAAATGGAGGTGTTCAAAAGATGCCTATCCGGACTCAAAGTATTGTGAGCGCCACATGCACCGTGGCCGCAACCGTTCAAGAAAGCCTGTGGAATCACACACTGTGACGCAATCGTCATCACTGACTATCACTGATAGCAACAGTGGAACCAGAAACTTTCAGAATCTTCCATTACACGACTTTCAGGGTGCTGGCGCTGGAACTAACCAATCCCATTATCAGATGGACTCCATCCCTTATGCAATACCAAGCAGGTAACGCTTATTTTGCTGTTAATTGCGGGCAAATGCTGTCCTGCAACTTCATTTCATACTACTAGTATAAAAACCTGATATATTTGCTATTTGAAATATCTTTTTATTGTCTTAATTAGAGCATATTTGGGGTCTTCCTATGGTGGGCAAATTTCTCTTCCACGAAGCAAAATTTGGTTGTGAAATATTGTAAAATTTCTCAAATTTCTGTTAAGCTCTGATCGTGGGCCCTTCTGTCTCCAGGAGTTGAGAGATATACAAAACGTGTCAAAAGCCATGCTTATTTGTTTGTCAGTCGATGTCTTTTAGTCTGGTACTATGCATAAGCTTTTCTCCTTACAAACAATCGTCTGACTGCCATTAGAATTTAACTCCAGCTTGTCAATGGGTGCAATATCATGTATTGCACCAAAAATTTTAGCGTGGAGGTTGCAGATATTTTAGTTCCTTGACTGTCGGGACTGTTGATAGAAAGTAAACTGTCAGTTTCTAGTAAATACTATAAAAATAATTATATCACATCTCAGGCTATGTCTGAAAGACTACTATAAAAATGGATTCCTTTGTACAGAAACTTAAGATATGCACGCATGTGTAACCATACTCTAACTTAATGCATTCCATTTCTATCCTATCCTTTTTGACTGAAGTTGGTTGGTGATATAACATTGTAGAGGCCTCATTTCACCTTTTTGATTGTTTCCAAATCTGTTTGTTGATTGGTCCATCGGTTATCTGCAATACAGGTAAGGGGATGTTCCTTTTAGTTTTCTCCTTGGTTCAGGTTTCTGGGCCCTGATGTCTATGGTAGTTGTCATCAGAATGCATTGTGTTCACAGAGCCTTTTACAGTCTTTTCCGGGCCCTGCTTGTTTACTTTGCTTTTGCTGATAAATTTCCTTTCCTGACAAGCTTTCTAAAGTGTTTGTTATATGTCATCAACTAGTGGCATTATTTTTGGTGCTTTGAACTGTCTTCAAAAGGTTATAATATCCTCTGTGCTTCCTTTTGATTCCATGTCTCTTAGATTTTTGTGCAGTAGACAAGCCCCAGGAAAGAAAAACTAGGTCCAACAATGTTGTCAAGTGTATGGCTTCTACGCTTTACTGCGTGTTCACTACATAATCCAACTCTTAAATGGTTGGAGGAAAATGGACTTCCATTTGCCTACATGTTTCTTTCACAATCCTGTACCTTATAAATAAATTGCAAAGTTATTATCCTATTAGGCATCAAAATTCCTAGTTACTTATCCTTTTAACAGTTTAGCTGATAAAAACATATGTTTCCATGTTTTATCTGGAGAAATATAACATTTCTTTGATTTGAAGAGAGAGTTTCAGCACCTGGAGATTGTTTAGGGATTTATTTATTTCTCTGGAGGCGCAATCCTGAGGTGTATTGAATGTATTCTGACAATAATAACTCCTCTGCGTATTACTCTGAATGTGGATTGAAAAGGTTGGAAGTCTGATGTAGATACATCAGAGAGTCATTGGAAGATGTGTGGGAGTATAAAAGTGTTGCAGTTTCATAATGCCAAAACAAAAGTGGTTCAATTTATCAAATTTTGTCATAATTGCTGACACCTTATCTGGTGGCAGTTCTCATCTCCTCCTTGATTTTGTTGAGAAATCTGTTTAGAATTTTACTTCTGTAGCTTCCATTCTACTCCTCTGTTATGTGATTGAGACTTGGTATTGAAACAATATGGTCAATTACTGGAGAACAGGTATGTTCAAGGTCTTAAGCATGGGGTTGGTGAACATAGCTTCTTCTCGGGAGGTTCAGGAAGCAACAAAGGTCTCCATATGGAGTCGCAGCTAGAAAAAGCATGGCCTCTGATGCAGTCCAGGGTTTTGAAATCAACTGACAACTCAACGCCGGAAGTGCAAGGTGGTTATAACCAGCGTTCATTTTTGGGTGCTGAGTTTGCAACTGGGGAGCCTGTGACTGTGAGACAAGATGGTCAGCCTCTTCGACCCTTCTTTGATGAGTGGCCAAAAACTCGGGATTCATGGTCGAGCCTTGAAGATGATAGGTCCAATCAGACCTCATTCTCAACAACCCAGCTCTCCATATCCATTCCCATGACTTCATCCGACTTCTCCACACCAAGTTCAAGATCTCTACAGGGTGAGTATTCCAAACCCTGACCATCATTTTTGAGTGTAGATCTTTGACCTAATTCTTGTTTCTACAATAACACTGCAGATAACTGAGAAAGAGCATAGAGCCGGGGCCTCTGATGTTGTTGAAGTTTCTGTAAGACTCATTGTCTGTGTGATATGTTTTATATTCCTTCAATGGCTATGTTGTTGTCTGTGTTATGTGTTTAGTCTGGAATAAAACAAACTCAGGAAGGTAGTTGGAGGGTGTGGATTTTTCAGGACCAAAGGGCAACATGACTTGTGATTGATTACACCTATGTATGCTAAATAAGATTAGCTCCTGGCTGTTGGGAGCATGTATGATATATTTACTTCCTTCTTCAAGAATACTAGTTGCTTGGATATGAATGCCGCCTTTTTACTGTCTTGTTATTTCTTTCTAAGAATTATAAACCACCATGATTTATGTGCACAGGCCATTATTAAGCACATCTAATTAATTAGAGCATTATTGTTGTTCACTCGTCAATCACTTCATGCATTGGCGTTGCATATAATTTGTTAATATTACGTTTCGGGTGTACTTTAAAAGAAATATACAACTGTAAATAAATGGCTGTTTTGTAATTTATTGAAATCATGGTTTTGTTTTTACTTTCTAAAAGTTAAAAGGCAAGAATAGATCAGGGAATACAATTTGTTGGATCATTCTAGATGAGATGCAAAAACCAAAAAGAAACAGAAGTACGATTCACGTGGCGGGTTGGAGCTTTTGTCCCGTTCCCGTACATGAGCTTGTTCCGGTTCACCACTCATCTGGTCATTCAACAGATTACCGACAATATTATCATCACTCAGGAAGTTATTCATTCCATGCGTTGGAAATCGGGCCGCAAGGGGCTCATGGCCATCAAAGTGGACTTGGAAAAGGCTTATGATCGACTTCATTGGGCTTTCATCCACGAGACCCTCCTCGATGTGGGCCTTCCGGGCGATCTTATCACTCTTATCATGAAATGTATCACTACAGTCTCCCTTCAAGTGAATTGGCAGGGTGACTTAAGTGAACCTTTCAGCCCTTCCCGTGGGCTTCGCCAGGGCGACCCTCTTTCTCCCTACCTTTTCGTGCTTTGCATGGAACGCCTGAGCCACGCCATCACTCACGAGGTGGCTCAGGGTTCCTGGCGGCCCATCAAGTTGAGTAGGCATGGCCCGCCCTTGTCTCATTTATTTTTTGCGGATGATCTTATCCTCTTCGCCGAGGCTTCGCTCGATCAGGTGTCTGTTATTCGTGACACTCTGACCTCCTTCTGCGATTCTTCTGGGCAACGTGTGAGCCTGACCAAATCGCGTTGCTATTTCTCCCGCAATACCTCTCCTTCTGGCCGCCAATCCCTCAGTCACGCTTTAGGAATCCGTGGGACCTCAGACCTCGGACGGTATCTTGGCGTCCCTCTCTTACATCAGTGTGTTACCCGTCACACTTATCAGCCTATTCTCGACAAAGTTCACCAGCGTCTATCAGGTTGGTCGTCCCAACTCCTTTCTTTTGCTGGGCGTCTCACGCTGACCCAATCGGTCTTAGCAGCTATCCCGAGCTACACTATGCAGACGGTTCGTCTCCCTCGCCGGTTGTGTGATGATCTGGAACGAGCTATGCGCCAATTTTTGTGGGGTTCCTCCCGCAACCAGCACAAAATCCACCTTGTCAATTGGTCGGATGTGTGTAAACCCAAGGAGCTGGGCGGCCTGGGTCTTAGGAGCATTCGAGCCACGAACGATGCGTTCCTTGCCAAACTTGGCTGGTCTCTGATTACTTCTACTCAGACACTGTGGGTTCGTGTGCTGTCTGGTAAATACTGTTTTGATGCCAACCACCCTCCCCCATCTTTGGCCTCCTCTGGGGGTTCAATGGTTTAGCGAGGCATCCAAGCCACCTGGCCCGTTGTTCAGCAAAGGTTGAAATGGATGCTCGGCGACGGCTCCACGACATGATTCTGGCTTGACCCTTGGCTCGTGGACACTGGCCCACTCCTATCCCACACTACCCGCCCTATTCCCGATTCTGCTCTTCCCCTGAGTGTCTCTAGGTTTGTGGATTCCAGTGGTCAATGGGATTGGGCTCAGATCCACTCCTGCCTTCCTTCCCCTATTTGTCGCCTTATTGCCGGCACTTTCCCACCCTACCCATTTCTTGGTCCCGATCGGCTGGTCTGGGGACCTTCTGAAAGTGGCCACTTTACAGTAGCTTCTACATACTCCATGATCATGGGATTGACCATGAGTCGTCTCATGCGGTTTGGAAGGGCATTTGGCAGTGGCCCGGGCCACCGCGCATTCA
>JANITW010000002.1:20739411-20754791 GCA_027564335.1 Erythroxylum williamsii | reverse complement strand
TAAGAGACTAATTTAAACACAAAAATCATAAATTAAGAGTCAAAAAGTGCATTAACAACCATGAAAGTGTAGCCAATAATATATTAAACTTGGGCTCAATCAACAATCTATTTTTATTCTTTTAAAATATTAAAAATAACTCACCCAATTTTTTATACATAGACAAAAAAAAGAAAAGAAAGTGTTAATTTGTCTCTATATATATATATGTATATGTGTTTTGCGTACTATATATATATGAATTTTTGTTATCATCGTAAAATGTGACATCATCTTTTTTTTAAATAAAAAATGGGGCTCCGTAGTATTGAGTCATGGTCTTATTCTTGTGGTATCTAAAATTGATTTAGGTTAAAAATCTTAATAGTCATTCCTATTTTTCTTTCTATAGATCAATCAAAAGTCGAACCTTACACTTTGAGATACTAAGTTCGACATGAAGGAGTTAATTCTTCCCATGATTTAATATTCATGGTTACGAACATGCATTAGAACTCATTCTCATATTCATAAAAAAAATCGTCATTATTATCATATGGACACATGATATTTTTACATACAAACTGACATATGTATACATATTTTTATTTTGCAATATTATGCTTATCTTGATATATGATGATGTGGAGGATTGTTGTGGTATGAGCTACCTAGTGGGTGTCACTAGGCTGTGTGTACAGTGAGTCAACAAGTCGAGTATGGATTTGAGTTAGTATTTGATCTATTGATTCAGATACAAGACGGTTTACGCAATTCAGTCGAGCTTGCTCTCGGATGCCAACTGATATATGGTGTATGATATGGTGGCATGATTGTGGCGATTCGATCAAGCTTGCTCTCAGCTGCCAACCGATATATGGTACATGATATGGTAGCGTGATTGTGGTGATTCAATCGAGCATGCTCTCGAACAAAAATCATATTGTAGTAAGGCTATGGTGGTTTGGCTGAATGTGACTCTCGGACGGTAGTCCACTACATTTGGACCAAGTGACCTGTATGGAACAAGAGAATCCTTATGGATATAGACTATGGGTAAAGGTATGTCATAGGATCATTCGTCAGTCCTCCACTATTATTTGATATGAAAAATGCGTATATGTTTACGAACAAAATCATTACGTTATCAAATTTGTATTTAAGGATGTAATTCATCATAAATATATACATATATATATCATTTGAAATCCTTAGGAGTGCATAACATAACCATAGCATTAATCCACTCAACGAGGTCTGAGTCTAGTCAATTATTTTTCTGGATCTTCTTTACAGATCTCTTTTAATAGGGTACTTTGTCGATCTTCTTCCCCTTTGGCAACTAGTTGTATGTTTATTGGTAACCTTTGATTCTAGAGCTACAGTAGTCTTGTATATATTGAAATTTCCCTTGTATTAACTATCTTAAAGTTGTAGTACATTAAGTATTGTATATTGTTAGAATTGCTTTATTATTATCAGTATGAGTTTGATTATTATGAAATCTCATCTTTATTAAGCATATAGAGACTTGACAACATTTTCGACTTACTAAGGGTCCACTAAACCTTAAATTTATTGTTCTTTTAGTGTTAGTCACTATCCAAGGTTGAGTTGTGACACTTTTAGTGTTATCATGTTACTAGATTTTCTAATAGTATGATTTTGTGGTTTCTATTGTATAATTCGAAACAGTTGGGCACTACCTTGTAATCCTTCTTTCAATGCCTTTCATGGCTTTTAGTGAATTTATTACTCTTTAAAAAAATCATTAAGAATTATAGTTTTTTTTTTAATTTTCCATACTATATATATATATAACACTAACATTTTAAGTTTAATTTGAACTATTATTGTAGCAGCCCCTTATCGCAGGGTACACACTGGGACGCCCGAAGGTCATTTCGGTACATATCCTATGATAAGGGTGAGTTAATTTCAATCATTACACTCACTTCAAATGGCATAGTACCCCAATTTACTTAAAAAGCATCATAAGAAGATCAAAATATTTTAAAAATCTGACTTTTTCCTCATTTAATTTCACAAAAATCGAAGTCTACATTGTCTCTTAACATTTTCCATAGGTACAACATCAAACTTAATAAAAAAGGGCTCTATGAGAGAGGAAGGTATAAATATTCTATCTAAACTGTCTACAGATTCTAGTTGACCGACCATTGAGCCATGACTCTTCCTGCCAAAACACAATCTATACGGCTGGTAGAGTCCCTTAGTAGCTTGAGTCGTCTCTCGGTCTTGAATAGTCAGCGTTGCAATGTTTTTGATTTTTGTGAACTCAATGAGATAACCATCATCGATGGTTCACTTAATTCATACATCACACTATCACACGTAACATAATATTCATTGCATATTCATAATATATCACATCCCATATTCAGAATAGTCATATCGCTTATACAAAACACATATATCAATTATAAATTGCAATACACGTGAGTTTTACTTTTATTAATTATTGTCATTATGACCGAGTGCCTTTTTACTATCTCATATCCCTTAGTGTATATCAAGCTGTGTCATAAAACATCCCATATCCCTTATTGGATACTGGGTACACTTACACTCGAGCCTGATGCTTTAATCACATTCTGAGTTTTAAACTCTTTATCCTGGTGACTCTAGTCATAACTTCCTTTATCTTGCATGCATTCATGTAAAGAATGTTTCTCATAACGTAACCTCGCTCAATCACATGGATGCACATTCACATTTTAGACCACATTCATCATCGGACCGTAGTTTGGCATTCAGCAAAAGTGCTGAGCACACTTTTGCATTCATATGCATATTTACAAATTTGTACATTTGAAGCACTTATTTCATCATGTTCACATACAAGGACCACTCTAATAATTCATTCATACACCAGAATCACCAGTTCTTCCTTGTCCGGAACCAACACAATCAAACCACATCAATGTCATTATTCAAACATATTCTACAGCAAATAGTTAATTAAGCGAGACCATCTTTATTACTCACAAGTTGTTTCTGAAGCTAGTGCCTGGAAGATCCGAAAACGTCTGGAGGTTGACGTTCCCGTTTCCCCCTATAATGAATAATATACACAATATCACAACTTACACCATTATAAGTATTCAATATTGCACATGTATGGCATGAATTATGTACAATGCATGTTCATGACAAATCCTCGGCATTTAACCAACAATTTCATCATCCCATTTGTAGCCCCATGTCTCCAGTTTATCACAAAATAAAAATCATCTCATTTGGATCTGTAGGGCTACAGAAATCATCAAAATACCGAAGTATGTTCAGTGGAATAACAACAGTTCATATTGCTTAAGAGCACACTCACTGCACCCATCCTACTCTTTGCAATAAATCTTTCTCCATTCATTTCAGATGGCTATGATTCTTAGTGAAGATTTAGATCAATGTCTTACAAATTCAACGGTTCAAGAATCAAGTCATTTAGAGGTCTAAAGAAGAAGTTATGGCCAAAAGAATCCAACATGTTTATATCTTTACTCGTATTGTACATGTCTTGACGCAATTGCTATAACACTCATTACAGATATCAGATAGGCTTTGTTTTTGGACCATTGGAAAGAGGAATTCCAAATATGCAACTTTCATGGAGACCTAGAAGGTCAATTCTATCTCCTAAATTTTGTATCGCCTCACTTTCCTTTCGTCTCATTTCCATCGTCTTATTTATATCATCTCATTTTCTTCCGTCTCATTTCTATCATCTCATTTTCTTTCGTCTCATTTCTATCGTCTCATTTTCTTTCGTCTCATTTCTATCGTCTCATTTTCTTCTGTCTCATTTATATCATTTCTATCGTCTCATTTTTTTCTACATAACATCTCCACTTATCAGGATCATAACTTTTGACTCCGATGTCCAAAATTTTCATACTATATACCGTTGGAAAAATAAAAGAAAGATTTACAACTTTCCAAAGCCATATTGGCTAAAATATCTATATATAAATTCCAAATTTGCCCTTAAATTCCAAAGACGAATCTTCTCTACACACACCAACGTACTGGACCAACTTTATAACTTCATGAAAATTTGAGACTTTTAGAAACAGAATTGAAATTCGATGTCTTCATACAAAATGTAGCCATATGTCTATCATTTAATTCAAATGAATAATCATCTTGTTTATACAAATAGAAAAAATATTATGGCTAAAAGACTGAAGTGTATTCAGTGAACATTTTTCGGATTTTTCAAACTTTCAATATTTTACATCACCAAAACACTAAATTTTTTTTCAAAAAACTAATTTAACACTATAACTGAATTTATTTCTTCCCAACCACCCAGTATTTATGAACAAACATGTAAATGCCATTTCTCATGTAGATGATAGTAACTTATCAAATTTATTTCACAAATCCCCAACTCTAGGGGATTTCTTCACCACTTACTTGCTAAAAACTTCAAAATCTTCAAGCCCTAACTCCACAAGTTTCACGTACTTCACTGAGTACAATGACTAGCTTCTAGTTTTTTCTCAGGGTAAAGGACACAATTGGAAAAGTAGGTTTGGTGAAGGAAAGGAAAAATACAGAAGTCTCTTAGAAAGTAGTTGATGGAAAGCTCTATGTTTCAAAAGGAAGTTTGAAAAAAGATGATAATAAAGAAGGGACTTAGACAAGACTTAACCTATCAACTCTCAAAGAATAGTAACATACTTATAGCAAGAGTACAAAAGCCTAAGGGACACTTGTCACTTGCCCAATACCCATGTTCTAACTTAGTTTCTTTTGAAACTAACTCCCTTGACTGTCATCTTTACAATCCAACTATCTCCAAAGTTTCTTTTAATTTCTTGTTCCCTAATATATACATATATACCATAAATTCACCAACATATGTAAATACAATATTTCTACCAATCACTAATATTTCCAATGTATAAACATCAATAACTCAAACAAATTCATAGATCAATCCAATTATACCCAGAATTATTCATGAATGCATATACAATTATTTTCATGTGCAAATACATCCACTATTAATGTATAAGTGCATGACATTTTTATGCATGAACATGGAAATTCATCTCCAATTCTCATTAATCCCTCACATTTACTATTCTAACCATCCCACAAGTAATGGGATGTTACAGGCTATCCATTGAGTTTCTTTTGTCTCCGTTTTGAAGTATATTTGTGGAAAAAATATATCTCATTTTAGGTACCTAAATTTTTTTAGGTCCTTTCAGGTTAGTAGCTTGACCTTTCAATCTCCAAATATATATTTGAGATAATTTCTTCACTTTATGAAAGTTACAAGAATGACTAATGTGACCATATTTACCACAGTAGATACATAAAACAGATGAGTGAGAACTACTATAATTTCTGCCATATATTAGATTCTTGTTGTTTTGATTATAGCTACTGTTGGATTTAAAAAAGAAATTCCTGTATGGCCTAATATTATTGTTTTCATTGTAACCTATTATAGCCTTATCAAAAAGGCATTTACCACTACCAAATAGCCCATCAAGATTGTTCTTTCTATCAACGAACTTCGCAAGATCTTTTTCTATAGATAAAATCTTCCCTACACGTTTCTCTTTCTCAGTGAACTTTTTCTTCTAGCTATCTCACTTTATCATAGTCATTCTTAAGCAAAATATTTTCCAACTTAGCTATTCTTTCTTCCAAAAATTCTTTTTTAGCGATCTTTTGCTTATAATCAACTTCAAAAGACACAATTTTGGTTGCCAAACTCTTATTCACAGACTCTAATGATTTAATCTTACTCTTCAGAGATGCATCATTATTCTTGAACTTCGCAACTTTTTTGAAATGCTTCATTATCAACTTTTTTAGTAATCATATAATTCATGATATGCATTTTTCAATTCGTCAACTTCAATATCAGAGTCAGAAAAGTATACCTCATCATCTCCTAATTCAGCCATGAAACAAACTTAGCTGACTTCTTCTGATTCTTCTTCTTCAAAGTTTTCAAAATCCTCATCTGACCAGCTGCAGTCATCTCTTGTTTTCTAGGTTTTCTGCTCTCTGATTTATCTTTTTGAAGAAGAAGACATTCAAGGCTCGTGTGTCTAGGCTTCTTGTAGTTATAGCATATGATTTGACTCTTTTGTATATTGTTATTGCTGCTAGTGCCTTTTGATAGGAACTTGTTATTCCCAGCTTTCTTGTTTCCTTTTCTTTTCTCCATTATCTTCTTTTAATAGAAGTAGACATATTTCTTAACCATGAAGTTGAACTTGTCATCTCCATCTATTTGCAACTCAGTGTCACTTTCATCACCGTTTGATTCATCAGTTGTTTTTAGTGCCATTCCTTTTATGTAGGAAGATCCTTCATCTTGACTAAGCTCAGTTTCGTGGATCATCAGATTTCCTGGTAATTAGTCGTGTGAAATAGTGTCTAAATCCTTAGCAATTTTTAGAGCTGTCACCTTAAGTCTCCGTTCCTTTGGTAGTGATCTTAGAATCTTTGTTATGAGCTCATCATTAGGATATATCTTTCCTAATTTCTTTAAGGTCGTGATGATATTGTTGAACTGTTTGAATAATTCATCTATAGTTTCTCCTTGTTTTATGTCAATAGTCATATTGATGCACTAAAAGGCTTATTCTACATTTCATTACCTTATTCATTCCTTCAAAAGTGACTTGTAGTTTATCCCCATTTCCTTTACTGTAGAGCAGTAGGATATCTTCTCATATTCTTATAGAGATAGTACACAAATTAGAAGATGTTTTGCTTTAGTGTTTAGCTGTGCACTTCTTCTATTAGCATTAAACCATACTTCTACATTTTCTATAGCAGGAAGTGTAGCTCCAACTTTGATGGCTTACTAGACTTCAATATCTAGAGATTGAAGATAGATTGTCATTCTCTCTTTCTAGTATGAGTAGTTGCTTCCATTGAAGTAAGGAGGCTTTGAGACATATTTTACTTCAGGGCTTCTCAAATTGTTTGCCATGATCTATCAAGTGCTGTAAAATACAATAACTATGAAACCTGGCTCTAATACCAACTGATCAAGAAAACACACACAGGGGGGGGGGGGGAATGTGTAATAAAAAATTAAATTACTTTCAAATCAATAAGATCCTGCTAAAGAAAATAAATTTATAAATAGATGGGTCCTATAAACTTTTGAAAGGATCCTATTAACACTCAAATAGAAAGGAGATTGCCAATGCTCAAAATGATAGAAGTTTTTTTAATCGATAAGAGTCTGTTAACACTAAAAAAGAAATTAGTTTGTTTAATCGATATGAGCCTGTTAACTTTTAAAAGAAACCTCTTGCAATATAAAAATAGAAAGAGACTATTGAAAAACTGAAGCAGTCTTTTGAAAACTAATAATGTGAAAATTTAAAAGTAAGGAAGAAAGAGAAAATACACAGTAAATTTATACTGGTTCAGCTTGTAACGAAGCCTATGTCTAGTCTCCAAGAATCCAACTTGAGTATTTCACTATAAAAATTAAGTAGTAATTTGACGAGCCTCTTCAAGCACACAAGTGTATATTTTTCAAGGTTCTTCAACCTCCACAATAGTAGTATTTTTGCTAATCTCTACAAGCTCTCAACAAATGGCAAAGTAATTTGCTTAATATAAGCTTTAGTGATCACTCTCTCAAAAGAATTTTCATTTTTTAGAACATAAGAGATTTGATAATGATATGACTTCTAAAAGTGTTGATGCTGTGAACATATATAAAAAATTTGGCTTCCTTGATTTTTCTGTATGTTTATGTATCTCACAACTACTGTGGTTTTTCCTTAAGTAGGCATTTTTCTTCAACTAGTCATTGCTTAATCTTCGATAGTATCTCTCCTAAAATCTTCAATTTTTAGACGTTAAGAAGAATATTCTGTAAAGGCTGAATTAGTAAGATCCTTTCAGATGTCATGGAATCATTTCTAACAAGGTAAGTTTATAAAGAAGGTCCTACAAGAAAGAAAACAATTATTCTATATTTTTATTTTCTTTTAAGAATTATATTGTTGCTTATAGGAGGAAATAAATCTAATTTAAATTTTGTTATATTATATAGTTATCATCAAAATTGTTAATCATAAATGTTGAGCTAATAGGCCTGAATGTGAGTATGAGGATTCTAATAAGTGAATTATAAAGGAGCTTGGTTAGGTGAGTCGTTAGATTGGATAGACCTAGAGGAATTCGGTGGCCACTAAAGATATCAACCTGCCATAATTTTTTCCCAAATTGATTACTACTTTGCCACTATCTAGGGGAATGTTGTCCTCTTCGAGTTGTCCCTTCCCTCTGTTATTCACTCCATATGTGTAGCGATCACCATGAGAAGAGGTGATGAAGTTGGTGTCTGGTGGTGGTGGTGAGTTATCGGAGAGTAATCATTATTTATGAAGGAGAACTTTAGCCTTTAACTGGGAAAAGGTGATGGTCATTATTTGTTGTTTGATTGTAGTGTTGAAAGACTTGAATTCAACTGGTAATCCATTTAAAATGAACATAACAAGGTCTTCATCTAAAATCTCGTCTCTACTAGCAACAAGCTCATCTGCAGTTATGAAGACAATAGAGAGAAAGTTGATGTTGGTTTCAATGGAGGAGAGATATATGAGAAGCTATTTGTTGCATAAAGTGTTCTTCAAGCCCTACCCAAAGTTCTCGAGCAGCCTGGTGATTGAGTGCAAGGCATGTGATGGAGCTCGCAACTGATGATGTAAAAACAACAATGAATTAATTAATAAGGTTTTTTTCCACTTGATACATTTGGGAGATTGGCTTAAGGTGTCAGCTGGTGCTAGTACCATACTGTCAACATAGCCAATCAAATCGAAAGTGATTAGAATGGGACGAATTTGATTTTTCATACAATATAATTTGTAGATTCAGTGGTGTGGTTAGAAAACTGGTAATTTGGTTGAATGGTAATGTAGGCAAATTGCATTCTAAGATTTTTGTTTTTATGAATTTACTATTGGCTTTTGTGGTACTATTTTTGCTGGTTGTGTATTGTTCTTCAACAATATTGTAGGTTGATATGAGGGATTATATGTTTAGTTTTATATTCATCTTTAAGGTATATGACCTTTTAATATACACATTGTGAGGTAGAAATAATGCTTTAAAAATTGAACAAAACGTCAAATTGGTCGAAAGAAAGGTTTAAGGTTTAAAGGTTTAACCAGCAATGAACCATTATAAAACCATTATATAATAAATAAGAAGTAAAACTTATAAGAATAAGTAAAAATAAAATATTTTATTGAAATAAAAATACACAAATGTTAGTTCATTATAAATAAATGAGTTTAATATAAAACTTAAAATAACAATAAAAATTAAAATTGTATTTTTGAAGGAGGTTGTGTCTCATCATCGTCAAAAGCTCCAAATTCTCCTATGCTATTTAAAGATTCGTAAATTATGCTTTCATATAAAATATTTGCGTCATCTTCTTCTACTGCATTAAAGTAAATTACAAATTAGTAATGTATGAAATTATTCTCAATTGTAAACTTGTAATACAATATACTTTTAACTTAAATATGATTAAGATAAGATATGAACTGACCATCATTAGATGTTGTTAATTCATTTGTTGCAAATGCATTTTCTTCATAAATCATCTTTTCAAGTTCATTATATTCAAGATCATGCGATGATTCTTCTTCATCGATCCAAAAATCAATATGTTCAATATAATTAATATCAACTAGATCGTATGTTCTTTTCTTACTAAGCGCTTTGAATACATAATAGAGAAATTATAAATTCAATAATAAAGTAAAATTATTGAAACAAAAATAAAACTATAAAATACCTATTCTTCATTATCAGATTGTAATTAATGTAAACAAGATCATTAAGTCTTTGATATTTCAAACAATTTTGTTTCTTCGTATGAACACATTCAAAAACATTCAAATTACGTTCATAACCTAATGCAGAAGCTATTTGGTTGAGTAACTTAATAGCGAGTTTTCTCAATATTGAAGCACTGTTACTGAATAATCTCCACCACTCATTTGTGTATCAAATTACTAGTTATGATAAAATATAAATTATTAATAAGTAGATAATGAATTAAAAGTATAAAATTTACCTGGCTGCATTTTTTTCATCATAAGTTCTCCCTTTACTAATGATATAACAAAACTCTCTAAACTTTCACGATACAATTTAATTTCATTTATCGCTTATGATTGCTCTTCAGTAGAGAAAATACCTTTGCATTCAATCATATTAAACAAACCGCCCATAATATTAATTGTACGTGCTTATCCAATATATACAAAACAAGGATTGAGAAAATAAGTTGCTAAGTGAATCCTTTGAGTAAGATGCTTATCCCATCATCGATCAATAATATCTATATAAGGCTTGTAAAATTTCTCCTTTCCTTTAAAAAGATTTATAATTGTTTTGTGAGTTTTATATATACTATCATATATATACCCCAAAGATGGCTTCTCGTCTGAGTCAACAATCCTCAACAGCCTTATAAGTAGAGCCACAATCTTCACAATGATCAAGCAAGCATTAAAAAATTTAGTATCTACAATAATAGCACATCTCTTTTCCTTTTTCACTTTTTGATAATTTATGACTTGAAAAGCATTTACTTGTCACTAAATTTTGAAGTAGTTGCTTATGTTTATAAACACTTTTCAAAACAATAAATGTAGTTACAAACTTGGTAGCAAAGGATGCATGATCTCAACCCAATCTTTTTGCTTTCTTAACTAAGAAAAAAATGTGACATGATTATACACAAAAATTGTGATATTAGATATGCTGAAGCGAGACTAAAATTATGGTCCATACCATCAATATCTTTTAAAATAAGATTTATACAATGAGCAACGCATGAAGACCAATAAATATGTCACATTATATATAACAAAATGCACAATATTCTTTAGTCCAGCCCACTTGTGAAGAAAAACACATGATTCTTCAAAAACATCACTAAAGTACTACAGATCAAAGCTACAGATGATGAGTCGAAGCAAAAAAGAAAGAAGAATAGCAGAGACATGAAATGGGTGACTCTCGAAAGTTCTAAAGGAAGTTGTCTGAAGTCATTAACTCACCTAAGCCACTTTTGTTCAGACACACGTGAGGCACATTAAGCATAGCCAAAAACGCACAGCACTTCATTTGGACATATATTAAAGTATGATGGAAGGCATTTTAAGTAAATCACGTGGACAAAGGCATGCACACTGTTGGACCCAGTCAAAGGCATGTGAGAAAGAACAAGATTATTAAAGGTGGAATCTTTAATAAAGTCACTTGATAAGGCATGGGTATTTGGATTAAGTCAAAGGCTTATGGTTATCATCCGAAGGTAGCAATTCTTCCACAACACTTATAAATAAACAAAGTCTCAAGCATTGAAAAATACGCAGAGAACAACACAACTACAAGTTTACAAATCCTCTGTATACATTCAGTCTTTAGGCTCAGAGAGAAAATTAGAGAGAGTGCTAGAGTACCTATCAAAGTGTACTAGGGAGTTGGTGAGAAACTCTTGCAAGTGTTTCAGGGAAATACTCAATCTCTTGTATACGTTCTTTCTTGATCCTAATAACATCCAGTGTGTGTGTGATTGATCCTTGGACGTAGATAGCTGTGTGCTATCGAACCAAGTAAACCCTGTGCATTTTCTTTATTTTCTTGCAATCTTCCATCTCTGCAAAAACAAAACCAAGCAAATTATATTAGTACAGAAAGTGTTACACAGAAATATAGCAAAGATTTCTAACACCACTCGATAATTTTAGAGAATAATTTAGATAAAACATTAGCACTTTTTATCATGTCAGAAGCATCAATAGACTTGAAAAGTTGTCCCAATATTATAATAAACCAAGAAATTAATAATGGTTCTTTGTCTTTGATGAATTTACCTATTTGCCATAATAGTGCATCATGTTGATTCCCAACTAGATTTATATATATCCACAATTAATTGACATTCCTTTTGTAAATCTTGAAGCAAAGGTACACACAACTCATAATAAGATGGTACCTTAAATCCTGGACCTGTTTCTGTTGTAGCATCAATTGCTTCTTGAAAATATGGTGAATTTAAAGTATTTAAAGGAATAGATGAATGATAGAACCATTTAGCCCATACTCTTTTACATCGCAAAACGACATCCTTATCAACTATGAAACTTTTTAGACTAGGTTGATAACCAGGAGTAGTTCTTGGAGAAAGATAAGAATCTATATCAATAATAGCTTTTCTTGTTCCTTTATCTAATACCTGTGGTATTTCATCATCTTCAAAAGATATATCATGAGCCTCTTTATTTTTCTTTTTCTTTTTTACTTCTTGTTGCAAATATTTTCCAATCATATCATGTACATCAAATGATACTTTTTTGCAAGAAGCATTATTGAATTTAACACTAATAAGATGTTCTTTCATTCTAAAAATTCATCCCCTTTAAATATTCTACCGTAAACTATACAGTTATATTGGATATTCCTATCAGATGGATGGAAAGAAGAAAAATAATTCCATACTGGATCGGAATTATCATGAGTAGAGGATGATTTCATATTCCCCATTATCTCAAGTGACATTGCTTTGTAAATGCCTCCCAATCTATTCTTCCCTCTTCTTGCTTCACCTAGTAAAACTACAGTTGTGCCTCTCTATTAGGATGGAATACTTCCAGCTCCACCTTCTCTCCTTCAAGCATTCGCTAAAGTTTCAAAAAAATGTTCACATTTATGGACCATAATCGACAGTCGTCAACAGCGTTAGATTAAAAAAAAAACTTAATTTAGAAAACCAAGGAACTCCCTCCGAGGTGCCTAACACTTCTTTTCTCCCTTCAGTCTCCAAAAGTACACTATTGCTCCTCGCCTCATTATTCTTACCATGACCTTTCAACTCTCGTAGAATCTCCTCCAACTACGAGATTAAGAACTTTTCTTTGGACATTGGTGGTCCTCCACCATAGACAACCTCTATCTACTCAATGTTTCTCATGAACACATTATTCAGCTTCACAAGTCTACGAAATCATCAATGACGCCATACACTGATACCAAATTGATATGTGCCTTTGTGTATAATCTAGTCAAGGGACGATCACTAGAAAATCCTTTTTTTCTTTACTAAAATTCTTCTCCTTTCTGAATGTTATACTTTTTGTTTAGACTACTCGCACTTGGCAATCTTTATGTTAACTATTTTTACCTTCTTATTCACTGTAATGCCCTTCAAATTGGTTCAGTACAAAAAAAATTTATAAAATAAAATATAATCGAAATTTGTTAATTTAGTCTCCTACTAAAAATAGACTTACGAAAATAATAAACTTCCTAAGTAAGATGATTACTACCTAAAGAAGATAATCACTTCAGTTACTTCCTAATCAAGATGATGTTCTTATATATTTCTTTCTTCATAATGCATCTTGCATATGAGTTTCATTGAATATAAACCAATTATATGTTTAGCCATACGTAAAAGGAGAACTTAAGTCTAGGTTAGATCAAACCATGAAATGCTAAAATCTAAATCGCTTATAAGGTGTTGTCCCATAAAATTGAACAACATAATTCAAGAGGATCTTAAAACATTACAACATGCTAAGTAAGATAGAGCATCAACTAAAAGAATCAAAGCCAAAGAATTAATAATGCTATGTCACCACGTTAAGAAGATGAGATATTTGCACAAGAGAAAAGTCTTAATTTGAATATATCCTTACACACTAACTCCATATATTTTCATATTTACCAAACAGCCCTCTCACAAACCTCTAATTAACATGCAATGAAGTTACAATTACTTGTCAGTCTCTAACAACCAAGCTTATGTGCTTTGAAGTAGGTTTGGGCTTAGTATATATATCTGCTAAAATATAAATGCAAAAGGAAAGAATCATAGACTCACAATTCTGCCCTTCAGGTTTTCCAGCTAGACGCTTTGAAACAACTTTCAAGGAGTAAATTTCAATAATGAAAAGAAAAAGGCTAATCTAATGAGGTGTAGTATAATGGACTAAGAAGCAAACTTAGTTGCAAATGTATTATATACATACACATCTTCTTAAATTTTAGGGCAATAAACATTTGTACCTTCAAGAATGTTGAGAGCGTCCCATACCTGAGTGATTTTAAAATGAAGCAAAAGCAGAGAAGAGAAACCAAAAGTTCAGAAAAGATGGAAAAAACCTGTTTGTAGGATAGGACTCGATGTGGACAAATGATAGAATAGAGTCTTGTCTTATGAGCTTTGCCTTTGAGAAGATCGACACCACCATAGTAATTGTCGATGTCCTCACATGGATGTGAAATTGTAGATTGTGAAGGAGCCACTGCAAAACCACAAACCAGGAATAACAAGTAAACCGTAACAATCCTCTAAGAAGCTTCAATGTTTAAAGGATCATCAGTTTCCAAGAGTAGCTTCAATGGCGGCAACTTCTGTACTCAAACCTCGCACTTTTAGCTCTCTCTTAGTTTGTTTAACTCAAAATCAAAACCCAAATTCCATCCTCTGTTTCTCTAATGAAAGATCTGGAGCTTTTTAAGGACGAGCAGGTGGAAATTGAGCAAACCAAATCTGTAGTTCTGTATGGTGACAAACCAGTTGGACCGGTTCGACAAAAAATGGCTAATTTATTGATAACAAATTCGTATTAAACTCTGGTCACTCTCAATTGTCTCCTAGATGTCACTCACAGATTTATTTTTTACATTGATTCAGCTAGAATAGCATGTGATGGAATATATCCTCCTCATTCCATGAATATTTGACATCACCATTCTCTTCTTATGCTTGGTTAAACACTTCAATTAGAGTTGATCTTCAACCAAAACAAAATGCAATCTCTTACCTCGATAGACGTTCTTGACAGACTTTAAGTAGACAATAAATCTTTTTTTAATCTCATGCATTTTTTTTCTTTCGACAAACAAAACTATGTTTCTACTTAAAAATACCCACTAAAAGTAAAACATAAATTGCAATTTAAAAACTCTAGACAGGGTAGCCATTACTTCTTATTATAAGCCTAAAAAATAAATTGGTAACAATTTTTTATCATCGTTTTAACAACTGATAACCATATAAATGATTGTTAATTTTTATTTTTTCATCTAACAAATGAATAAATAGAAAAATGGCCCCAAAAACTTGAATAGAAGGGAAAAAAAAAAAGGAAGTCATGCCAACATCAGAACAGAACCTTAGAAGGAAAAAGAAAAGGAAAGGAAGTCATGCCAACATCATAGCTGATACACTCATATTTTTATATATATTTAGGACTTAATTTAGAGTAGTTTACATTCATTTTATGTTCATTTGTAGCTGGTCTATCATGTTTTAGCATTATTCGAGGTTCGTTGACGCAACGTGCATA
>JANITW010000002.1:20634723-20649469 GCA_027564335.1 Erythroxylum williamsii | reverse complement strand
AAAAGTCAACTATTTCACAATTTCTCATATTTTCACACTCTCTCTTTTTACTTCTTGCTATTTAACTTCATTTCAATCAACTCATCCACTCTTGAATATTTCTTATTTTTACTCAAAAATCGGGGTCCAACACTATTACCCCTATAATCATAATCACTAATCAGCCACTCACTTTTCATTCTTTACCCATTAATCCCTTCCTAAACCCATCAACCAAGCACCCCCTGACTCTCGAATGCTAAACCCACTCCCTACCGTTATGTCGACGAATCGAAAGATCATGTACAAAAACAAATGTCGGATGCAGAGAAGACATGCTCTAAATTTAACAGTCACATCATAATTATGCACTTTAATATAAGATTTTGGACATCTCCTATCATCATAACATGATAGAGAAGTGTTGAGTCCTAGGTAGAACCCTAATAACCCCGCATATTAGTTATAGGAATTCCCTTAAATTTTAAACACATGCACATAATTTCCTTAAATATCCTATTATAATCTTTCTCTAAATTAATAAAAATCACGTGTAGGTTATATTGTCTTTTAATGTAATGTTTTATTAATCTTCTAAGGAGATATAAAGCTTATATCGTTGACTTCATAGTATGAAACCAACTAATTCTCGAAGATAGGTGCATCCTTTATCACTCTTTCTCAATCACTTTCTTTTATAACTTCACAAAGTGACTAAGTAGTTTGATCTCTCTATAGTTGTTACAACTTTAGATGTCTCCTTTATTCTTATATAGAGGAATTAGCATACTATGTATTTACTCATTCAAAATTTTGGCAAACTTGAGGATCATATTAAAAAGCTTGGCTAACCAAGTACGACTCTCTTTCTAAGGCTCTTCCACATATCTGTGGTATCTCATAAAACCCTATTATCCTTCCATTCTCTCATCAAACCCTATTAACCTTCCATTCTTCATCTTCCTTAAAGCTATTTTAATTTCTTCCTTTATGATCCACCAGTAACAAGTAAAGTTATGATAACTCTCCAACGTTCTAAAATTACCTAAAGAGATATTGTCCTCTATTCCATCACTAAAAAGGTTTTAAAAGTATCTTTATCATCTTCACTTGATATCATTTTTAGCCAAAAACACCTACTTTTTTTTTCATCTTTTATGCAATGAACTTACTCTAATTCTTTCACTTTTTGTTCCCTAGCTTTGGCTAACTTAAATATATCATTTTATCTAACCATTGATATGATACTTAATTGACAAAATTTTGATATGTTAAAATTTATCATCTAATTAAGATCTTTTTTGAACATTTTGAAAATGTTATGGTTAAAATTGAATGATTTAAAAGTTAAGGCTTAAGTTGTATTCTGCTGACAATGTTAGGATTCAACTTATGCCTATTTTATTTTAACTTTTGTGGTATCAGATTTATTGGTTAATTTTTTCCTTACCTATGCTCTTCGTTTATTTTTATATTTCTCATCTATTTCCTTTGTCAACTGTTAATTTTATTTTTCCACCACCAATTTGATTAGCCATTTTCAAAGTATGACCTAACCTCTAGCCAGCTTTAACCCATTTATAAACATCAATCCACCATAGTTTGCTTTACTTAGTCATGCCTCTAGATGCCATTTGTCTAGTTATTGATTAAATTTTAGTGACCTTTATTTGTTTGTCTGGACCTGCTCTCTATTCTTGTTGCCAATATTGTCCATCAGTATCTTCCAAGTGGGAGTAAGAGCTACATATCATATGCATTAAGGTTCTAGCTATATATATTCTGAATTACGTCTCTCTTTGTAAAAATTGATCAATTCAAAGCCACCTGTAACCTTTTGTTCTTGTCTTTGTTTGTCAATTTCTATGTATTGAGTAATTTCCTAACCGTATAGATTGTTTCTCATTTGTTTCATTTAAAGCATTATTTGGCATATTCGTTCTTGCCATTGTCTCTTCTACTACATATTATACATTTTGGTTCAACTAAACCAATCTAGATAATTTAATAAAAATTTATATGTATGCTATTAGGGATAAATATGATATTGCAAACTTATTGCAACTTTTTGATTTGCTCAAATTATAATCTTTAGGTGCAATGAATGAAAAGTTTTCTAATAGGTTTCAAGCTTTGGCATATTGTTACAGGAGACTTCACTAAGCTAGCTAAAGAAGTAGATGAAACTGATACAAAACTTATAGATCGTCTTGAATATTAGGACAATAAAAATTATCAGATCACCACATAGTTTTGTAATAACTCTATGTCATCCATTCTTAATTATTTAATCTACTGATTATAAAAATGCAAAAACTGGGTTTTTTTGGCTAATTAATATTAAACTAAAGGATTTGCACACTATTACAAATTATGGACTACTCTTTATAATTTAAAATATGAGCTTAGTTAGTCTATGAATAATATTTTTTGTTTAAGCTCAACCAATTTGGAATAAAATATCTTAGCCCAAAATTATTAATGATCATCTTCATCTTGTTCACGTTTTTATGGCTCTTCGATCTGAGTATGAAGTTATTCGAGCCTCTATACTTCATTGGAATCTACTACCTACACTAGATGTTGTTATCTAATAGATTATTTTTGAAGAGACTCCCCTCAATCTAGACAAAACTCAACATTCAAAATTTATTGTTGCATCCATTCAATCCTCATAATAGAAATATGACAATTATCTTTATAAGAATTGGAATCAAATCGGTGACACTTTTTTAAAATTTCCTATAGTAAAATACATATATTGTCATAGGTTTAGCCATATTCTTGAACATTATTCAACGAACCTCCACGATCAAAAGGTGGGTTCTCTAAATCCAAAAATGTCTCAAAGTTTGGATGTTTTTCTATCACTATTGCTAATATTAAGGGGTTGTACTGCCATAAGTGATCTTAAGGTACTACTCAAACATGTTATTTCTTCTAAGTCCTTAAAGTCTAGCTTTATTTGTCACTAAAGTTGCCACTAAAAGTTTTACTACCATATTGTGATTGATCTTAAGGCTCTACTTAAGCAAGTTATCCTTTTTAATTCCTTTACTACCAAGGATATCAACATAGGTAATTCTCATTAGCTTTATAACTATGTATATTGCAATTATATGACTACTAATATTAAACTCTTTTCTTCTCCAAAATATATCTCAACCTTAACATCAATTCATATAGCAAAAGGTAATAAAAATAACATTACTCATACTAGTCATATCCACCCCTAACTTACACTTATTGACACCTAGTACATCCACAACTTATTCCTCACTCTTATCTCTGTTGGTTAGTTAAGTAAAGTATGATTAAATGCTAATATTTCCCTCTGGTTGCCTAGTATATGACTTGAAAATATGTCAGATTATTGGGATATGACGTAAGATATGCCAATTTTTTTGAGGATATAACTCTTAATCTTTCTTTAAAACTTGTGTCTGTAGCAACAACTACCAATTCCTACATTCACTATTAGCTAGTTTATCTCTTCTCCTTGTATCTTAGCTTTTGATTTGATTTGTATACTTTGATACATTAAAGGAACTCTTTTTTATGAATTTAATTTATCGGCTATCTCTTCCTTAGTATTATCTAGTTATTATAATGTTGACTAGACTAGTGATCCAACAAATCATCATTCTATTACTTGTTATTGTTTCTTCTTAAGTGATCCTCTTATCTCTTGACGTAGCAAAAATTAAGATGTTATTGTTTAGTTTAGTACCAAATATGAATATCATATTTTTGTTAATGCTATATCATAATTATTTTAGTTTCAGTAGTTATTAACTAATATAGGTGTCGCACATTCTTCTGGCACTTTGCTTCATTATGATAATACTTATGCTATACAAATTTCTCAAAATGACATACAAAATATATTGAAATTGATTGCCACTTTAAATGCCATTATGTTACTCAAGGCAATATACATATGATATTTGTCTTATTGACCAAACAAACATTTGATATATTTATCAAAACACATCTTTCAAGTCATCTTCAAGATTTACTCAATGGCATCTACTATCCCTTCTTAATTTTGAGCAGAAGAAGATGTCAAGATTAAGATTAGACAAAATCTTATCAAATTATTCTTTTCTAATCCACGTGTTAAAATTAATGTTAATTTAAATCCTAACAAGATATTTTTGTTTATCCTGTACATATTTATGTATATCATGTATACTTTATAATGTTATTAATAAATATATTGAATCTTAGACAATGAAAGGAGAAGAATGCCCAAGGATGGGCAAATTTATATTTGCATGTAACCATCTCTAATTGGCAATTGTTCCATTTCATTGATACGGGTCCTTCACATTAATTATATCTTCACATAAAATGAAATTCAGAACTTAATATTGGAGATAGGACATGGTTTTGGGCCTCTTTAACTACTTCAATGTAACAGGAGAAGAATGCCCAAGGATGACGTGAAGTTGATTATAGAATTTTGGAATTGCAGAATTGTGTTGATCACTTGATCAATTGATTGTTAATTTGAATATTGAATTATGCATTTGCGACTTTTTTATTGTGTAGTAATTTTGTGTGTTGAATTGTGTTTGATTAAATTGAATTGTATAGTATATATTGTATGTTGATTATGGAGTTAATTTAAGTAAAAGAAATTAAGAATGTATTAAATTGGAGAATAAAAGAATAAAGATTGTTAAATTAAAGTTAAGAATTAGAATTTCAGTAACAAGTTAATTAAAATTAGCTAAGAAAACAAAATATTGATAAGTATTACAAACTGAATTGTATAAGGTAACAAAATAGATTAATTTATAGTTGAATTATGTGATTACATAAAATAGGTTGTAAACTTATAGTTTTGAGTTATGGTTAAAATTGAATAGGTTATAGTTGTGAGTATATGTCTTTAGTTATAGCTGAATGATTTAATTGCGTATTTTGTGTATTGTGTAATTGTGTATACTAAATACTTGAATTGTTGGTTATCAAGTTATTGGTGAATTGTGTTGGATGAAATTAAATTTTGTAGTGTATGTTTACTCTTCATTGTGGAGTTAACTTGAGTAAGAAACTAAAAATGTTAATTAAAATTGGTGAATGAAAGATTAATAAATTAAAGTTGGGAATTAGGATTTTTTTAATAATGTTAATTAAAATTAGTTAAGAAAACAAAATTAATATAAGCATTACATAATGAATTGTATACGTAAACAAAATGTATTAATTTATAGTTAATTAATTGAATTATGAGATTAAATAAAGTAAGTTGTAAGCTTATAGTTGTGAGTTATGATTGAAGTTGATATGTTATCGTTGTGAGTGTATGTCTTTAATTTATGGTGGAATAAACTAAATGAGTTATATTGTATAAGATGTATATGTGTAGTGTGTAATTGTGTTTGTTGAATACCTGAATTATTAGTTTTTGACTTATTAGTGATTTGTGTTGGATGAAATTGAATTATATATGATGTAATCATACAAAATAAATTATATTATATAAGAAGTGTATTGTTTAATTGTGTTAGTTTGGACCTTTGAGTTAAACAATGCATATTTTGTGATAGTAGTTGATAATGAAATTATGTGTTCTTCATTTTAATATATGTCTTCATTTATTTTTATAGATAAATGGACTGAAGTTTAAGTACTCTTGATCATTTAACTGATTCAACAAGACACAATGATCTAACTTGAATTTATATTGAATTGGTCTGTGGTATAAAGAACTATATTATTTGCTTGGTTTGTAAAAAACATTTGAAAGGTGGAGGAATCATGCGATTAAAGAAGCATTTAGTTGGGATTAAAGAAGATGTGGACTTGTCAAATTTGAGCCATAATCTAAAGTAGCAAATGAAAGCTTTGCTTAAAGAATCTTAATACGAGAAAGACGGAAGGGAGAGATTGAATTATGAAATTAGTAGCGGATGTTCATTTGCTAGTGTTCATAATGATGGTGGAAATGTTGAAGGTGGTAGTGTTCCTTCTTATTAAGAAGTAAATGTTGCATTTGGACCTGATGTTAGGAAAAGAAGATAGGTATCGAGTTTTTTTACTCCACAAACAACTACTAGAGCTAAGCCTTCAATTCATAGTGCCATGTAATTAAGAGAAATGACTCATAATGTAGATATGACAATGACTAGATAATAGTATGGTTCAGGTGTGATATTCAATGCTTCTTGATCTTATTATTATCAACCTATGTTGGATGTTATAACCTCTTATAGTCCGAGATACAAAGCCTCTTTTATTGATGACCATAGATGTAAACATTTGAGTATCTTAGTTTCATTAAAAGTTAATTGGAAGAAAGAAGAATGAATTGGGCTACTTATGAGTATTCAATCATGTGTGATGGTTGAACAAATAAGTGACAAGCTTATTATTATTATTTTTTGTTTATTCTGCAAAGGGCTCAATATTTTTGAAGTCTATTGATGCATCTGGCTTTGTTGGGAATAATGATATCTTATTTGAAATATTTGATGAAGTTGTGAATAAAGTAGGGTCAGAAAATATTATTCAATTCATTACTGATAATGATTCCGCTTATAAGACGGGAAGAAGATTACAAAGTAAGTATAATTCTTTTTTTGACTCCTTGTGCTCCACATTGCATTAACTTAATGTTGAAAATTATACAAATGTTAGGTATTTTACTATTATTGATGAGACTATGTGAAAAGCCCAAAGGTGAGTAAGTTCATCTATAATTATACATGGGACTTAAATTTAATGAGAAAGGATTTTACTAATGGAAGGAATTTTTGTTGCCCTTCTGTATCAAGATTTGCAATAAATTTCTTATCGCTTCAGTGTTTTATTATAATGAAAAATGAGTTAAGACAAATGTTTACAACTGATAAGTGAGTTGCATCTCAATATGCTAGGTCGAATGCTAGATTGGAGGTTTCCAAAATTATACTTGAAGATACTGAATTTTGGTGTCAATATCAATTTGTCATCTAAGTTTTTGAATCTTTGGTGACAGTGCTTTGTTTGGCTAATAGTGATGAAAAGGCAATAATGACTTTTTTTAATGCCATTGAGAGGGCGAAGGAAGCGATCAAGGCTAATCTAAAAAATTGGACTTATTTGCATACAACTTATCTTGCCGTCATCAATGACAGATAGAAAAGGCATCTTAACTCTTCGTTTTTTGTAGCTGGGGCATTTTGTAATACCAGTATCTATTTCAGACCAGGTTTTACAAAGAAAGTTGAAGTTAATAGGAAATGCTATTAATTACTACAATAGTTGTTATTTATGAGATGATGCAAAATCTCTTAAGCTCACAAATGAAGCTTTATAAGCAGTCCTCTAGGGATTTTGAGATATAAATTGCTATTCGACAAAGAGAAAATCTTAATCTAGATATATAATTTTTCACCTTTGTTACTTGTTGAAAACTAATTATCACTTTATAACTACATTTGTTGTCTTATGACTTATAGTTTATTAGTGGGACTAATTTATAAGTGGTGCTTCAAAATTGCAAAGATTTGCAAATTGAATTCTAAGTCAATAAGTGAGTACAACAAGCTGTAAAAGAATCTGGAGCACATTTGAATGCATTCATTCATTCATTCTAAAAAAAGGAATAAATTGGAGCACAAGAGATTGAATGACTTTGTTTTCATTCAATATAATTTAAGCTTAAGGAAATTTATAGTATTATCATTATTAAGTTAGATATAATTTCTTATGATTTTTAATAATTTAATTTTATTGTTTACTAAGACTCTTGATAGAACAAGTAGTTTAATAGATTCAATTTTTATTGATAATATTGATCTTTTTCCAGTTTAGGTTTGTGAGGAATAAGGTTTAATAGATAAGAGTGACTTGAAAATAATCTTGGATGGGAAAGCACTGACATGTTTTTTGGTGCAATGAAATTGAATTATGATAATGATGAGTCTCCTGTCAATGATAAGAATTTTGTAACAAATGAGAATTGGGATCAATGTAATTATAGCAGGTACGTCCCCTTATGTAGACAATTGAATGAAGTTTCAGGTTTTTGATTCTCTTCTTCTTTTAATTTTACTTTTATTTGATGTATATATTAAATTCTATATTTGTAGTGTAATTGACTAATTGTAAATATTTTTGTTTCAGGCTTTACTTCTAATTGGTTATTTCCTCATCATGAACTCTTATTGTAAATTGTAATAGAGAGCTAATGATATTAATTGTTGTTTCGATGTAATTATTATTTATTACATGATGAAATTGTAATATTTAAATACTTTTTGTTGTTTTGAATTTTATATTTGTATGATATTTAAATAGTTTATTTCATATTAATTGTGGTTATTATTCGTATATGAAATATTTGAATTTTTATGTTAATAAAAATAAATAAATTGTTGTTATTTTAAAATTTTATTATTATGATTTTTAAAAACAGGATTGATGTAAAATTATAAATTATATCGGTAAATTATGAATTCACTTATTATGGTTTTAAAAATTAATTATTTAATTTAAAATTTTAAATTATATTAAAAATTTTCAAAATATTTAATACTTTACCATCTGTTATTTCTTGAACAAATCAACTAATAACAATTAGTGCCAACATTAAAAATGCATAAACGAACAGTAGTCCTTTTGATGTAGCCGAAAACAAACAAACAAAAAAAATCTAAATATATACATAAAAATTCGAGAAATGCAAAAGAATGTAGACAAGATAGGAAAATGAAAGGAGAAGTTAAATCGAAAGATGGATTTAAGATAAAAAACTAAAAAGGAAAAGACACCCATGAACTGAGAGAACCTAGATATGGTAGGAGGTGTTGATTCGTATAGAAGGTATTGTTCTTCTGTTTCATGATAGGAGGCACTGTTTGAAGAGGGAGGGGCTGCTTGGGGTGAAGAGATACATGGTTGGGTTAGATAGGTATTATTGGCATAATATTTTCAACGTTTAAAAGAAGAATTAAAGTTCCAGTTCGTAATTCAATTTCAATGTTTTTTCAGGTTAATTTAATTTATAAAAAATGATGTGGTTCAATTCATGTATCAATTTCGATACTTTTCTGGTTAATTCAATTTATAAAAAATGATGTGGTTCAATTCATGTATGAATTGAACCCATTTATATTTTTCTGTTTCCAAACACTTGAATTAAATTCAATGTTATAATTTAATTCAGTTCATACCATTCTAAGCACCCTGTAAGTCTAACAATCTACACGTTTTGCATATATATATATAAACTACACGTTAAAGGCATGACATTTTAAAATTGAAGTGTCAGATCAGGCTTCTTAACTTTGGATTTATTATCCGTTTGATAAGTGGTCACAAATGCTTTACATATACATGAAAGGTACAAAACATTTATGTGCTAGAAAACTTATCAAACCTAGCAAAGTTGAAAACGTAAACTATTAATTGTGTATTTCAAACATTAAGTGGTGCGAAACGTAATTTGGTGAAGTGGGAAAGCAGAGGCCAGGAAAGGAGGCTCGACACTATCGTTGGTACGAAATTGGACAGGAGAAGCAATAATTCAACGTTGCTGTTCTCGTGGGGCACATGAAAGACCGATCAGCTCCTTTCTGGACACTTACTCGTATAGTATTACGCTTTCATCAGGCCCATTTTTTCCATGTGGTTAACGTGATTCATGGCACGCAAGGATAGGATCGAAGGGATTACAGTGAAGAACTAATATTCCTCACTCATCATGAAAAAAAAAACACGTTTTTGTTGAGGCCAAAATGTTAGCAATCTATTATTTACCCAAAAAAAAAAAAAGCCGTTAACAATCTTCCCAGTAATTGTTTTCAAATTTAACTTGATGTCTATTCGTATTACTCACTTCTTTATTGAGCTAAATCTCTGGATTGGTGCCAGTTGGTGGCTGAATGGGATCTGGATCTGCAAAAATCCATATTTGATCTGATCTGGACTACTGAAGGTGCGGGGTAGCGGGGGAGTGTTGGCCGGCAACTAAGAGGCGGTTTAACGGTCGGTAGCACATTGAGCACGCTTGACTGGATACAGAGGGATGTTGTGGTGGCTGACGATAGAGATAGAGATAGAGGGAGATGCGGCTAGGATGGTAGGAAGTGGCAAGCTGCGATTGGGAGAGGAGAGACGATTATAGAGAGGAGACAAAACACAGATGAGAGGTGGAGGTTGTTTTAAATAAATTTGCTGATTAATTCCCACTTTGAATAGGATTCTGTACCTTTTGCAAACTAGTTCGGTAATAAATTCATATCTTCGAATTAAATTGAAAATTTTTAAAAGATTGGGTAATTTAAAATTTGTTATCTTTTTTTTAAATATAAATACTTATTATTATATAGTTACATAATAAACATAATTTTTATTTACATGCAAAATACCTATATTGTATAGGTTAATGGACAATAATTTTGAAAAGCAATACCCTAAATAAATCAGTCACTTCTTTAATTGGGACATAGTTTGTTAATACTTAATCTAGGTCGTTAGTATAATAATAAAAATCATAGATTGCAAAATTAAATTAAATTCCGATATATATATTAAATTGATTGCTACTCTAAAATGAAATATTGATAAAAGAAGGTATTTTTACAAAGTGTCGCAATCTAGAGAAATTCAGATGTAAAAAGATCAGGAAAATAACAAAACCACAACTTCCATTCCATATCATCCTCCATTATAAATACAGATCCATCTTTAAGCATTTTCTTTCTCACAATATATCATACACCACAGAATTATATCAGAGTACTTTGCTCACTCTCTTTGTTCTTCCTATAACATAAAACCACGTGAAACCTTGCACTGAAATGGCACGATCGCCTACTTCCCTAGTTTTCAAGGTGAACCGACGAGAACCAGAGCTCATCGCTCCGGCTAAGGCCACCCCACATGAGTTCAAGGACCTGTCGGACATTGATGACCAAGAGGGGCTCCGGTTCCAAGTTCCGCTCATACAATTCTACCAATATGACCCTTCCATGCAAGGAAAAGACCCTGTGAAGGTCATCCGCGAGGCACTTGCCAAAACATTGGTGTTTTACTATCCACTCGCTGGTAGGCTCAGGGAAGGGCCTAACCGTAAGCTTGTGGTGGAGTGCACTGGTGAAGGTATCATTTTCATCGAGGCAGACGCTGACGTGACCCTCCAGGAGTTCGGTGATGTTCTCCATCCTCCGTTCCCTGGCTTGGAGGAGCTCCTCTTCGACGTCCCTGGCTCTAGTGGAGTGCTCAACTGCCCTCTGTTGCTCGTTCAGGTAATTACACTTTCTTTTCCTAACTTTCTCTGAACCCCGCAACTTTCATCCTATGAGCTCGAATATTCTGTCCAGATTATTTTGTTCTATTATGTTAATTTAAATCTTAATCATTCATTTATGTGAAACTTACATAAAACTCATATAAATAGATAATTGGAATTCGATGGACAAGATAAGACATAGTAATTTTAACTAAAGAATCCTAACTCTACATTTATACGTATTATCTTCTAAATGGGCCGGTGTCGACTTCTCAATGGGCCGGTGGACCAGCGATAGTAGGGTCCAATGTGTTAACGTTTAATATTTGATATTTGATGACACATCGTAACTTTTACGGTTATTAATCTAATAAAAGTTTAATATTTGATAATGTTTATTATAGATGTAGCAAATTAATGGAATTAATACTTAATATCATTTTAATTTTTATTACAAATTTTGTAGGTGACGCGTCTCAAATGCGGTGGCTTCATCTTCGCTCTACGAATCAACCACACCATGTGCGACGCGTCAGGTATAGTCCAACTCCTGACGGCCGTAAGTGAGATGGCTCGTGGGGAGCAGGCACCATCAGTTCCGCCAGCATGGGAACGTCACGTGTTTCAGGCACGTAGTCCACCGCGCATGACCTGCACTCACCTGGAATACGAGGAAGTGGTCGACACAAAAGGGACGATTATTCCACTGGACGACATGGTCCGTCGCTCCTTCTTCTTCGGCCCCGCCGAAGTTGCCACCCTGAGAAGTTTCGCTCCGCCGAGCCTTCGCCACTGCTCCTCCGTCGAGTTGTTAACTGCATGTCTCTGGAAATGCCGCACCGCGGCCATCCGGCGAGACCCCGACGAAGTGATGGGCATGGCATTGATAGTCAACGCACGCTTCAAGTTGAACCGACCATTACCGAAAGGATTCTACGGCAACGCCTTTGCATTTCCAACAGCGGTGGCGACAGCCGGTAACATCTGTGGCAACCCTTTGGGCCATGCATTAGAACTTGTGAGAAAAGCGAAGGCAGAGATGACGGGGGAGTACATGCAGTCTGTGGCCGATCTTATGGTGATAAAGGGCAGACCCCTCTATACAGTGGCAAGGACATATATAGTGTCAGACGTGACACGTGCAGGATTCGGAGATGTGGACTTCGGTTGGGGCAAGGCTGTGTACGGCGGACCGGCAAAGGGTGATGTTGTGCCAATTCCCGGATATGGAAATTTTTGCATACCCTTCAAGAATAGAAAAGGAGAGAATGGAATAGTGATGCCAATTTGCTTGCCATCTAATGCGATGGAACGTTTCGAGGCAGAGCTTGGTAAGATGCTCAAGGCTTCGCCCAACAACAAATCCGCTTCTATCGCATCTGCCTTGTGAGACTATCCAATAAAAACGTATGCTTTTGCTTTGGCTCTAAAAATTTATATGCCAATAAAAATATTATTTGCTATGTACGGAGCGATGGGTTCCATACTCCATAGGTCTCCAAGTGTCTGACTCTTGAATGCTAAACCCACTCGCTATCCTTGTGTCGACGAATCGAAAGATCATTTACAAAAACGAATGTTGGATGCAGAGAAGACATGCTCTAAATTTAACAGTCACATTATAATTATGCACTCTAATATAAGATTTTGGACATCTTCTATCATCAAAACTTGATAAAGAAGTGTGAGTCCTAAGTAGAACTTTCGTAAAAACATGGAAATGGAATCGCTTCTTCATTTTATCATTCCGCAGCATGTTCTCTCTTACCAAAGTCTCTTTTGCTCTCCATAATTGCTTCGTTCTTACACGTTAACTCTACCATATCTGCCTCTGCATTAGCTACTTCATCATGCATATCTTTGTCAACTAAATCAATTATGGCTATCCTAGTCCTTCCCCTCCGTGTAGCATCAATCCATCAAAGAACCACCACAACCTCTCCCTTGCTACATTAAGAGAGTGCCAAAATAAGTAGTAAATACACCAGTTATCGTATAGAAGGTAACATGTTTCTTACCTTACATTTCATGCAACTATGTTTTTGTATCATGGTTGTTTCCAACTTTTAACGACTCCACGTTAAAACCGCAACAAATCAAAACATAAAACCAGACTCAACAGCCAGTTTAGTGGGTGAAAATGACCTGTTCTCTCCATTCCATCTGTACTCCCGTGCATCTCGTGTACATATTACGTTTGGAGAGAAATCTGATTTGCATGGCTCGGGCCACGCCCCAGAGCTGGGCCGTTGCTGTCCCTAGAAAGACTCAAATAGAAGTCATAGCTAAGCACAATATCCAATAAAGATTATGAAGACTTGTTCATCTCCTTGAGAAATCAAACACAGGTGGCATTTGAGCAAACTGTGTACCAGTGCATCTCTGACTAGCTGTCGATCATATACACGCATTAAACGCAGTTCAATTTGGTTCAGATGACCGTCAACTCAGCTGAAACATTTATAACAGGTCAAACAGTAAGCTATCTGCCTGGAAATTCATTTTGCACTCGTGTCAAAGAACAAAGTGATTAATAACGCTTAATAAGCTCAAGCCATCCTTCTTCTACAGCTCTGTTGTTATCTGATAGATATATATATCATCATCATATATATATATATATGATGATATATATATATATCTGGGTCGGATTAGGGGAGGAGAATAGCAAAAACAAAAGGATTTTTCATATATATAGATGCATATATATAACCAAAATTTTCAAAATTCATAACTCTTGGTCCAGAAATCGAAATTTGACAAATTTCGTATCAATGAAAATCGCAAAGGAAGCTTTACAACTTCCATGAAGAACTCGAAAATTAATTCCATCTCTAAAGGGGTCAAAATCCCAATCACAGTTCTGTCCCTATTTAATGCCACCCTAAATAATATCACAACTTCTCAAATTTCTATCTTTCAACTCCAAGGTCCAAACATGTCATATTTTATATCAAAACAAAGATAAAAATGCACCCTACAATTTTCATGAAGGACAGAAAAGTCAATTTGGCCTCTAAAGGAGTCAAAAACCACATCAAAGTTCCTGTCCACTAATAAATAACCCAAACAGTAACAACAACTTGCAAAAATCATAACTTCCTATTTCACAGCCCAAAATTTCCATACTTTACATCAATAGAAATATCAAAACATAATATAAAACTTTTATGCAGCACTTAAAGGCAATTTCAATCTCTAACTAGGTCAATTTTTCAATCAAAGTTTCTGCCCTGTTAAAAATTACCTAAACAATATCCAAACTTCCAACATTCACATCTTTCAATTCCCATAATAAAAAATTGCATACTTTATAGCGTCGAAAAGATTGAAAGACTAGCTACAACTTTTATGTAGATCACTTTGTCTCATTCAAACCCCATCAGTACAGAAATTGGCCTCAAAACACATCATACACAATCCTACACTTAAGAGCATTTTCAAAAACAAAAGTAAAATAAACTTAACTTCGGAAGATTATAACTTTCAATCCCGATATCGAAAAATATCATACTTTATGGCGATAAAAAGCTTTCCATA